>VNJS01014303.1:0-47641 GCA_008042575.1 Drosophila watanabei | reverse complement strand
ATACCAGAAATATACGTAAAAATATATAAGAAATATACGAGGAATATACCAGGAATATACTAGGAATATACCAGGAATATACCAGGAATATACCAAGAATATATCAAGAATATATCCGGAACATACCAGAAATATACGTAAAAATATATAAGAAATATACGAGATATATACCAGGAATATACCGAAAATATACCAGATATATATCAGGAATATATTAGGAATATATCAAAAATATACCAGTAATATACCAGAATACATTCCAGGAATATTCGAAGATTATACCAGGAATATATTTGGAATATAAAATAAATATTCGAGGAATATACAAGATATATACCAGAAATATACCAAAAAGATACCAGAAATATACGAGGAATTGATATTTAATAAGTAAAACATAGAACACAGTGCATAAAAAGCAGTCATGACTCACTAAATTTCTATTTAATTTTAATGAAATCAAAATTTAGTAAAAAATTTAAATTAATCTGACCGTACTGATGTATTTTTTAACATTAAGTATCCAAGACTAATTTCAGCACTTAGAGATGCTGATCATGAGTTTTATAATAATATTTGATTAACTTGAAAGCCTCATTAACATTTTGCAAGGAATATTTTAAGCCTATTTTAATACGTTATTTCTTCCCAGTGTAACAGCGACCAGGGCAGCGACTGAGGCGCAATCTCTAGGCATAATAAATCCATTTAATATATTGTATTAAAACCGTTCGTTATGATCTTCGCGCTCGCTTCTGCAACGCCCTGATTGCTTCGCTATTAATGCAACGGCCGGCAAGCAGGTGGAGCCAACTGGGGGCGACGACGATGACTACGACTACGACTACGACGACCATGTCGGACTGTGGCTTTGGTTTTGGCTTTGGCTTTGGCTGGGCTCCGACTGCGACACCCGCTCCAGATCCCAGATCCAAGATCCAAGATCCAAGATCCAAGAACGGCAACCACTCGCATCGCACATCGAGTCCAAGTCCGAGTCCAAGTCCGAATCGGAGTCGGAGTCGCACTTAGTCACGCTCAGGCGCATAGCCGCTAACCGCTCACTGCTTTTCTGATTAGGAGGACGAATGTGTTTTGTTTTATGTTTTAAGAGCAGCCCCCTGTCCCTGTCCCTGCCCACATCTGCCTCTTTAACACTGCAAAAAAAATAGGTCTTTGATATAAACTATTTAGAGTTTATTTCCTGTGTCTTTATGGAAAGATTAAACTTCACGTCTGTTAAATAATATTTATAATGCATCAGCAAAATAACAGATATAACATTTTATATATCTTTCAAGTTGTCAACTTTATTATTATTTATTCTATATAAAATATATAACATTCTATATCTTTCAAATTGTAAACTTTATTATTATTTAATCTTTATAAACTTACTGTGAATATTTTTGTTAGTTACTTAAAAGTATTTTACTTTGTTTTTACCCTTATATTATAATTTTAGTATTATAATTTAAGTCAAAACTTTAGAAGGCAGTGAAGGAGTTACTTCCTATCCTATAAATTTTTATATATTTATTTATTTAAATATTTTATACTTAAATCATATATATATTTAAAATATTTCTAAAGGTATTCATATATATTTTACACATTCATAAGAATATTTATATGAATTACAGAACTTTCTTTAAGATTTCAGCTTGTTAGTCTAATAACTCCCATTTACAAGTCATAAATATGTCACCTAATTAGTCTTAAAGTTCTCTTCATAGTTACATTGTTTCTGATAAATCTACTTTTAAGTGAAACTATAACATCTCATCTATCCGATATAGAAACATATATATAGAATATATATAGAAACATTTCCCACAAATGTTTGGTTTCTGTTTGTCTTGCGCCTCTGTATTTTTTTGTCAGGGTTAATCCTTAAGGCTGGCGCAATCAAGGCAATCATCTCACAGTTTTTTCTTCTTTTCTTTTTTTGGGGAAGTCCGGACTTTGGGCGGCACTTGACGGGCCCGGGATTGACAATGGTAATTGAAAGGCGGACGGTGAGTGCTCGCCGGGAGCTCGCTTATCGTAATAAACCACTTAAGACCACATAGTGCCGTCCTAGCCAGGGTCAGGGAGACGACCAAGAAACTGGGAGTTCGGGAGTTCGTCCCCAGTGCGGACTTTTGTTTTTAATCGCATCAAAATGAAACTAATGCGAGTATTATTATTGGAACGGAAGCAGATACATCCAGATGTTGCTGGCTGGAGACGGGAATGGTCTGAGAATGGGGTTGGAGTTGGGTGATGGTTGGTTGGGGATGGGGATGGAGTTGGGGCTAATGAGTCGCTTCGAGTGTCGCACGTGCGTCTACTTTGCCTCTTGATTGCCGGCCTACTTAAAGACCTCGACTGGCCAATTAGGCGCGCCATTAAGTAAATGACCATTCAAGAGCCGAAATTTTTCAGTGAGCAACGGCTTCAATTCCAATTTCAATTCCAATTCCAGCTCCGCTGATAAGGAGCACAGCGCCCTTCGTTACCCTACAGCTAAGCAGCATGCAACATGCTTTTCCATGCTCCCTCTCTGGCCCATCGTTGTCAATTTTTTGTTTCCTGGAAACAATTCCAAATTAATGATGTTTAATGCTACACGCTTCGCGGGCCACATGCGTTCGCCGCCGCCTGCTCCAGCTCCTCCTTCTTCTCCTGCTCCATCTGCTCCTCCTGAAACCTCCAGCTCCTACACCTCCACCTCCACCTTCTCCTCCTCCTTTGGTAATCATCTTGCTACTAATCCAAAAATGTCTGCCGGAGCATGTAAATGAATGCGTGCAGCACAATGCAATCCCACAGCAGCGGCATTCCAAAACCGAATGCGAATGCGAATGCGAATGTGAACCCGACCCAGCCCAAGTCCACCCATCCCATCCCATTCCATCCGCCCATCCTCCTCACCGCCCATATGTGCCCGCCCAGAAATCTGGGCAAAGTTGGACATTAGCAGGCAGTCACGTTTCCCGTTTTCGCAGACGGCAAAACTTTCCAAATTTCATAATTCGCATTTCGATTCAAAAAGTGCCTGTCAAAGTTCTTTTGAAAATAGATATAGATATAGATTTTCATTTTATACATACAATTACTCTTTTTTGGGTATCAAATAGCAGAGGTGTCATGGCAATTGTTAAAAACATTAAATCAATTTAAGTACTATTAAATATTTTTAAAAATATTTTTATATATAATATAATAAAGAAAATATTGGAAATATAAAGAGAAATATAATTATAACATAAGTAAGCATATAGAGGCTATTTTAAGCATTTTCCTTATAATTCTCAAGTGCGAATCCTGCGGCAAACTGCTGAATGTCACTTTAAATGTTGATTGGTTGGTTTTCCATTAGAATTTTGAAAACGTAATCTGATTAAAATAGCAACATAAATACATAAAAACAAAATAAATTAAAATTATTTTTAACAAATACTCTTGTAAAAAGCATACAGGGTGGCTCTGTGATTTTGCTTAAATTTAAATCCTGTTAAATGTTGTTCTAATATGTGTAATAAAATAAAGAAAATATTAGAAATATAAAATGAAATAGAATTATATGCTATGATATGATATGAGCATTTACTGGCTACCTTAAGCATTTTTTTTTAAATTCTCAAGTACGAATTCAGTGTCAAACTGATGAGGGTCACTCTTAATGTTAATTGGTTGGTTTTTCATTAAAATTTTTACTTATAACGTTCCTCGCCGGAATTAGAAACATAAGAATATTTAAACAAAAATTCTTTCAAATTATTTTAGCAAATACTCTTTAAAAAATTTCAAATTATTTTTAGCAAATACTCTTTAAAAAATAATTATAAAGGTCATACAGGGTGCCTCTGTGGCTATGCCTCAGAATTAGGTACCACAAATTCGACTCTGTGCGTATTCAGCCTTACCACAAACTCGAAAGAATATATATTGAGTGTTTTCTCTCCCTTCCATCAGGTTTTTGTGTGTGTTTAGGCTTTTATGGCTTTTCCTGAAAAATCTGTAAAATCTGTGATCCAAAGTCAAATCCGCCTGCTGCGTACCCCCAACTCCGACAAACCCCTCTCAATGACATTCGCTCACACATTAGCAAATCAATGGCAGAGTGAGTGCCTCTGCCCGGGCTCCTCCGTCCACATGGAAGAAGGCAAATTGATTTTAAGAATTTTCGCGCGTGCATTTGTTCATCCCTTCAAGCGTTAAGTGAACAACTCTGCGCTTAATGATCGCCGGGCAAACACAACAGCGGGCGCGGACTCTTGGGTGCCGGGAGGCTCCTGGCTTCTTGCTCCGGCTCCTACTCCAACTCCAACTCCGACTCCAACTCCGATTGCGACTGGGACTCCTGGCTTCCGACTTCTTGTGGCCTGGCCGCCTGCAATTATGACTATTTGCACTGCACATTGTGCTTTTCGCAATTCGCGCAACTGCCCTCCGTCTCAGGTCGAGTCAGCGTCAGCGGCATCTACTGCGTCTTCGTCGCTATAGCATCTGCACAGCGAGAAAAATGGGGTCTGAACACAAAGCTGAGCAGAGAAATTTTTGCTCTAAGCTAAGCAGAAGGTTTTGTTACCGATCGAAAGTATCGAAAAGTCAGGAAAAAGCTTATGAATATATCGAAATTTTCAAGTAGTGTTATATTTTCTATAAAATTATTAATATTTATTTATTATTATTATTAAAATATAAATAAATTCCGAAAAAAAATATTAACTTGGTATAATAATCCCTATATTTCGTTTATATCGATATTTTATTTTGATGTGCGATATCGATGCATAAAGTAGATATTTTAACGTTCCATGCAGTTTTTTTTTTATCATTAATAAAGAAGTTTGTTTTACTGTTGGATGCGTTATATTTAAAAATGTACAATAACGATTTAAATGTGTAAGATATACTATATTTTCAGTCTGATATTAAAATCGATATTAAAAGTAAACGATATCTTTAGTGTTATATTGAGCTCTATATTATTGTTATTGTATAGAACTTTAGCATTATAGATAAACAACAATTAATTCACTTAAATTTTTATAAATATTTAGATATAATCGATATTTTAATATAAATTGAAATTCTTTCTTTCGATAATATTGTTGTGTTAATGTAAAATTCAATAATTTTCAACGATTACAATTAAGATATTATAAAGTTGATAATATTTATACCCTTGCAGGGTATTATAATTTCAGTCAGAAGTTTGCAACGCAGTGAAGGAGTCATCTCCGACCCTATAAAGTATATATATTCTTGATCAGCATCAACAGCCGAGTCGATCTAGCCATGTCCGTCTGTCCGTCTGTCTGTCTGTCTGTCTGTCTGTCTGTCTGTCTGTCCATTTCTACGCAAACTAGTCCCTCAGTTTCAAAGCTATCTGAACGAAACTTTGCAGATAGTCTTCTATATACTCTCACTCGTACATAAGTCGGAACGAGCCGGATCGGTCAACTATATCATATAGCTGCCATACAACCAATACGTAAATTTGTTGAAAAAAAATTATAACTTGACTGTTTTTTAACATATCTTGATCAACTCTCGGTTATGAGCTTTTTATATTGTTTAAGATTTTTGAATTAAATTTTTTAAAAATCGGACTACTATATCATATAGCTGCCATAGGAACGGTCATGACATTTTCAGAAAAAAAATTATAGCTTTGTCAGTTTTCAACATAATTTCTTCTACTTTGATATACTAGTATTTTATATTTTTTCAGAATTTTGTTAAGTTTCATAAGAATCGGACGACTATATCATATAGCTGCCATACAAACGATCGGTAAACGTGGAAAAAAATTGCATTTTACTTTACATGTAAAAATGAGAAAAAATGTAAAGCTGTAAAAATTTTATGTATATGAAAGTAGTTCATATTATATTATGTATATTGGGATAGATTATAACTTATACAATTGGAATCTGCAAGGGTATACCAACTTCGGTGTGCCGAAGTTAGCTTCCTTTCTTGTTTTAAAATAATATTGAGATCGATATTTTTGTCATTATATCGAATATTTCTCTTCCTAGTAACTAGATTAATCGATACATTTTCAAAATATGTCTTTCTGAAGATGAAAAATATTATTATATAATTTATAAATGGATCTTAAGCTTTGCCTAAAGAGAAGATTTGAAGATCTCAAAAATACTTATGCCAGAATGTAACTTCACTATTTCTCTCAGTGCCCCCCTCTCTCAGTGCTAAGTAGCTGTGCAGCGCTAGTTGAAGCGGCTAACAGGGCCCTGGGTTTATAAATACACATATTCACACTTTCACGTTCGAATTGGGCTAATTGAAACGTAACTGCATAAACTGCATAAACTGCATTGGCATATAGCCACTGGCACAACCGCAGATTATGGCCCGCAGTAAAAGTCAGTGTCATGGTCGTGGGTCGCGGCAATGGGCTCTCCTCCCCTGGCTCCTCTGGTTCCTCTGGTCCTCCTCGGGGCACCATGGACTCCGCCGAAGACAAGCACTTGTGGGTTTCCTTATTTGCACTTGTACAACTTCCTATTTGTGTCCGGTTGCCAGCGGGGCTAATCAGGAACTCGGTACGTACACAGCCTCAGGAGCAGTCTATTTATGTCTTAAAATGGTGGTTTTTGAAAATTTAAGGCACTTTTTAAATTCAGAATTTAGTTAAGGCTTTGGAATTTATAAATATAATAAAATAAAAGATATATGTATGTTGAGAAAATATAAAATATATTTTTATATTCCTTTTCGGATCCTAAAACTCCGTCTATCTATCTATTCTATCCTCAAATTTCGGTTTTCAAACTCAAAAAACTCACTCTTTAATTCTAAATTTACTTTAGACTTTAGAGAGAATATATATTTACAGAGAATCATATTTATAAGTAAAATAAAATATTGAACACAAGAAATATGGAAATATATTTAAATATTTTCTTCCTTATTTCTAAAGTTCCCTTCTTCAAAACCTTTCATTTCTGTTTTCAAACTTAGAAAAATGCACTCTGTATTTTTGAGTTTACTTAAGACTTTGGTGGAAATATAAATTTAAGGTAAATCATACTTATAATTTAGAAATTCAAGTGACAAATCTTTCATTTCTTAGAAAGTCTAGCAAGGCTTTTAATTTAAGACCCAAAACCTTCGATGCCTTCGAGCTTTTTCTGCTTTTTCTCTTCTACTTACTGCTACTTTTAAATGCATTTTAAAAGAAGAATATTTTAAGAGATTAATAATATTATCTATAATATCCGACTTTTAATAATAGTTTGCTATTTTACGTAAATAAACCTAATCCTTGTTGAAATCCTTAAATATAGAAAACAAATTAGTTGGAATTCCTTGCTGATTATTTGACTTTATTTCTCTGGCAAGAGATTTACTTAAACCTAATTAGTTTTTAGGCTTACATTCAAAAAAGGGGGATTTTATGGAGAATATTTTATTTCGATGTAGTATCCTTTTTTTGTGTCCAAAAACAAGCTTCTTTCTCCATCTTTCAAGCTGAAAAAAGGGGTCCTTAATCAGTCCTGTTATGGTTGCATTAGCTAGCAATAACACGGCGACTCCAGCAGCAGTCAGCGTTCTTTCAAGGGTCAGGCTCGGGTCAGGGATGTCCGCTGGAGTTCATGGTGGTCTTAGTCCTGCCAGATTCCAGCTCCATGTTTCCAGCTTCCTGCTCCTGATCCCTGCTCCCAGCTCCCTGCTCCTATGCTCCATGTTTGTTTTGAGCGCGATGGCGATGGCGACGGTTTTGATGTTGGGCCGCTTGTAGTCAAATTGGTTCGCCTTTTGTGTTCGTTTTGGGCCACAAAAGGTCCGGGCAAGGCAACAAAAAAAATAAAGAAAATAACAACAAAAACTCAGACTCAAGCGGAGCAACAGAATGAGGAAAAAAAAGAAGGTAAAAATCCACAAATTACTCTCATTTCGTTAAAACGGCACAAAGGCTTCAGCGGCATCAGCGGCATCAGCGGCGGCGGCAGCAATAACAAAACGACATAATCATCGTCGCCGTCATCTTATCTGTGGCTAAAAAAATTAATAATTTAAATTTATGGAAAACGGAAAGAGAATGAAGCGACGAAGTCATCGCCAAAACAACTTCAAAGTCTGTAGTCTATTATAAAGCAACATGACTCGAAACGGACGACGAGGTCGTTGGGTCTCATGGCAGATTGGATATGTCCATGGATATGTGGATGTGGATGAACTGGCCATACACTGGCCGAAAAAAAATAGAGGAAATTAAATAGACAAGGGCATAACAACATTTTTAATCTTAAATCTAAATAAAGTTTGTTTTTAAAATAAATATTTTGGTATTACTTGAAAGTTGAGGCATTTTGTAGGACAATTAAAAATTGTTTTAAAAACAATTTAAATTGTTTGTTTATTTAAATTAAGAAAATGTCAATTTTTAGATCAAATATATTTAAATATTTAAACCTTTCAAAAATAAGCTATTTAATGTTCTTAAATCGTTCCTTTTTTTATTTTAAGAGTGATGCCACATGACCTTTGCTAACACACTTAGAGCAGTTGCATTTGTCTATTTAAATCGATAAAAACTATAAATTAAAAATATATATATAAGATTGTATAAAAAAAAAATAACTACATAAAAAATATATTAAATAAAATATGAATTATAAAAATATAGAAAATATATATATTATATATTTCTTTTCTCTATATTGATTCTCTTTTTAATATTTAAGACAATAAAATCCAAGGCCTTGACTCTCAAATCACCTAATGGCTTACACATCTCCTTTAATTTAAGGCCAAAGTTAGCAACTTTTTCTCTCAGTGTCTCTCCCTGCAGAAGGGCAGTTCAGTGCGTGAGTGTGTATTTGTGTTTGTGTGTACCAATGGATATTGGACATTGGACAGTGGACACTGGGTATTGGCCAGGGAAAAGAGGTTCCCGCCAACGGCTTCCGCTAGAGACCCCAAAAGGAGGGGCTGCAGCGACGACGAGATCTTGTGCTACATAATTTGGAGCGTAAAATCGAAAAAATGGTTTGCCCCTTTATTGTTCGGTTAGAGCCAAAAACTCATTAATGCCATCATTTCGAATACGCTGTTTTTGGGGCAACAAAAGGCAACAACAGCAACATCATCATATAGTATGTATAGTTTATACCCCACGTCGATCTCTCTGACCTGACGCCGCATGACCAGCGATTGCTTTGACCCGAGATTTGTTGGAATCAATTCCATGCTAATTACAAATTGTGGCCACGAAATGAAAGGGAGTTGCGGGTCTTTTGTATGTTCTCTTGGAGCTAAAAAAAACCCCCTACAATAAGTATATATTTCTTAAACAAATCAAATCAATTTCAAGGACTAAACTTATTTCCCTAACTTAACTTGAGCTGAACCTTAAGCACAGCTACCCAAACAAATAAAGAATCCTTCCTCTCCCTGATTAGATACGACTGTTTGTTTTCGTACCCAAAGTCCTGGGAAATGACAAAGTCACACGCTTTGATTTCGAAAAAAAAGAAGAAATCAAAGCTCAGCTCGCAAAAGAAATTAAAGAAAATGATTAATTGGTTTCGACGAATCAACGCAAGGGCTACCAATTCCAATTTGCTCAGCTCCAGTCTCCAGTCTCCAGTGTTCAGTCTCCTTTCGTATCCTGAGACCAAGTCCCAGGCAGTTATGAAGGCTTAAGACAGCATACATAATGGGAAATTGGGGGAACCTCTAGACTAATTTTCAGCAGAACATCACAATAAATTAACAAATAAAAGTCGGGCTTGCCAAATGGATTTGCTCGTATACATATATCCACTCATACCTATATGCTTCTTTGTACAATCAAATGAAGGCAAATTTTTTTGTCTGGGCCTCCTTTTGACTCGTTCCCCAAAACTTGATTATTCCCGCACACTGCTTTACTGTCGCCACGGACACAGGACAGGGTCCTTTTGCCGCTTTTTAGGGACTCCATTAAAATAAGTGCTTAATTTCATTTCTTCGCCGCTGCCTCGCTGCCTGCCTGTCAAGTTATAAGTTACAAAAATCGCCAAAATGGATGCCTAAACGTCAAATCCGCTGCAGCAAAAACTAAAAACAAAAATAAAAATAAAAAAATTGAAAAACAAAAAACAGGCTGGACAAAAAGGGACACAGGAACGGTTGGACTACATCCTGTCCCTGTCTTTGGCCCTGAAAAGATATCAAAAAGAGCGGACTAAAACCGCCTTCGGACCTTCGGGGCTTATATAGAATGAATCTTAATGAATTTCGATTCGCAGTATATGCAGGAATCAGCCGGTGGGTGTTACCTTCTGGCTGTAAAGTCAAAAAGTGGCATCTAGAGGACCCCAGACAGATAGGTGGACACAGTTTCTCTTCTTTCTCAGTCTCAGTCTCAGCTTTAGATTTTTTCCCTTTTCTTGAACATCCTTTTTGGTGTGCGCCTTTTGTGGCCGTTCTTATTGTTATTGCCGCTGTTTTCTTGCTGTTGTTGTTGTTGTTTTTTAAGCCACTCCAGAGGCTCGTAAGCGCCGCCGCAGCAGATCGATGCGATGCGATGCGATGATCGTTCCTCACATTCACACGGGCCTATCCACTCGCCAGACAAAAGACAAAATCCAAACTGCAGAGACTCAAAAAATTCAAAAAAAAAACCTGCAAGACACGCACACTCTTGGCCAGGTCGCATTGCTTCGCGCCGCGTCGCTTTTTTTTGGCCAACACTCTTTTTGGCCGCAAAAAGCCCAACACAGCACGCACTTCTCGGTTAGCTTTGGTAAAATATAAAAAAAAAAACCTTAAACAAGGGACAAAAACAATCAAATTAGAGGCTGGCACTTTGCTTATATTGGATCTAGATCAGCGACGAGAAGAGCTGTCTTCTATTGCCTCAAACAAAAATTAAAAGGGATGGGCAGTGCTTAGGCTCTTGGGAGCATTTAAGGGAGTGCAGCACACAGGACAGGTAAATGTTTAATGTTTTTAGGAACTAACAGAACCTGGCAAACTTAAGAATCCTAAAAATATGTGTAAACTGTAAGACTTCTAGAAGTTGTTGCTTTAAAAAAGCATAAAAAATAGGAATTCAGAAGCCTTTTTAAACACTAAAAATCATATTTAACATTTTCCAAGTAAGCTTTCTATTTTGTTATAATTGATATTTAAAATCAATAAGTTTTCTCTAGATTAAAAATATTATTCTTTATAAAGATTAATGCTACGAAAATATAAGAATATAACCCTTTCCAACACTATAAATTATATTTAACATTTCCCAAAATATCTTTATTTCTTTTTTATAAATCAGTTTGAATATTTTTTATTCCAAAAGTAATATAAATATATAAGTAGGTTTTGTGACGCTTTTCTAGTAAGACCTCTTTCCTATTAGTCGAATTACTTGAAGTAATGCTACATTTGCAGTACTTTTCTCTATCATTACCCTATGATGATCCCTTGAAACGGGAACTTTGAGGATGGAGGCACGCTCCGCGATATGTTGCAATCCCTTGAATTCAAGTGAATGCGACTAAACACATCTAGGTGCTGGAGAAATGTGTTTCTTTCAGCCTTTCGGGTCGTGTATGCGTACGATTTGAAGTGTTAATGGCGCATGAGTCAACTTATTCCTTGAATCAATAAACAGACAAAAAAACAACAACAGCAGCAGTAGCAGAGAAAAAGAAATCATTTGCATTTTATATAAACGAGCTACCGAAACGATTTGTAACGATACAAACCGAACAGGCAACGGACTACAAGCCGAATGTCTACTTTTGGGCACAAGTACCGACTACCAAAAATACCTTTAAGTGTCTTGTATTTGTTTACTTCCAGCTAAATGTTTACCCAAGATCGAAATAAAAAATGTGTAGTAGGCATTAAAGTTTTGGACCGCTATTTTTCACGTGCCATGTTTCAATGTGGAGTGGAGTGGGCGCAAAGGGGTGGGTTGGATGCTACCAAGAATGATTAGGAGAAGGAGGCGGAGGAGGAGGAGCTGCTGGCAAGAGCCTGACCAGATTGGCATTTACTGCTGGCAATCGCACCCATCGCAGCACCCATCAATCCCCGCGCATAAACAAAGTTCCGAATGATGATGCTACCCGAAAAATGCCCATGTCTCAGCCTCACGTCCCAGGAATGGCCACTTTGAACGCCCAGCACATGTAAGGTTGGCATCCAAGGAATGCGCCATTCATCATGGTATCTGTCCAGCAAGTCGAGAGACTTGCGATTGAACTATATATACTGATTGACTCCTGACCAGATCCCACAATGTGCTATGGTTCAGGGTAACTAGACAATATCTAAGGGATTGAGATATAAGGTAAGATATTTAGATAAAGAGGAGTAATGATTAGAATAAAAATTACTAACAAGAAAATTAAGCTTCTTAAAATTAGTTAAAACTTGAAAAAAATTCTTATTATTCAGTTTAAACAAAAAAATTGTAGAATAATTATTATCTTTCAATTTTTATATAAAATATAGCTTTAAAAAGGTTTTACAATTCAATTTGTCAAATTAATTACTGTTATTTTTTTAAATAAAAATTTGAGAAAAATTGTTATTTTCAATTTTAAAATATTGAATTCTTCTTCTGTGAAAATAACAGTTAATGAATATTGAATTTTAAAAATATTAAAAGATTTATTTTCAATTATAAGTTTAAAAAATGAAAATAACAGTTATTACTGAACTATACAAATTTTAAAATAATAAATATATTACATTTTTTTTTGTATATTTTATTGAATAATAAGAATTAGATAATTTTTTTTTTGTATATAATACGAAAATAACTCTCAAAGTATGAGTTGTATTTTAAAAATATTATTTGTAAGAAGGGAGGTTGAAGGATATACAAATTTGATATTTTTTAAGAGTGATATATAACATAGAAAAAGCACAAGAATGTGCTTCAAAAAATATAAAATACAGAGCTACAGTGTCCCACAATCTATGTTAAGCTTTGAAAAAACTATCAATTATTCCTATACATGTACAAATATATCAGTTGATGTTGCAGATTATTCACCATTTCTTAAAGATATCCCATAAATACGTAAAAACCATTAATAATACTTCATTACTTTAACCGATCGCATTGGCGCCCGAGCACTTGAATCTGTTTATACAGATTCTTGTTCCGCAAGAGCTATGCAGAATTAGCCAAGATATGTATGTTATATCCATATATTATTTAAATTATATGGCCTTTTTATTTCCCAACACTCAACCGAGTTATAACTTCTGGCTGTCGGCTGATGAACCGTTCAATTTGTGTTAAGGCGCAAGGTGAGCCCTAGAGGCATACGCAATTTCCTCCGATTTTTCCAATGTTTGTGCCATGAAGTATAGGATGTTATATATGCATATATATATATATACAGTATACGTGTGTGTTGTTTTTTTCCTTAGAAAAAATGGTCTCTGTGTTATTGTAGTTGTTTTTTGTTTCCAACGGGGAAATATAAACACATATCGGGAATAGATACATTGCGATAGAGATACAATTGCGTATTACCAGAATGCTGGCAAAGTATGTACAATAAAATCCCATCGGCAATGGCTTGAGGTGAAATCCCATTACGATGGATCCAGGGAATAGTAGTGGCAGAGAGGAGGCACTGGGATGGGTGGTGTACAGTACATGGTGTACATGTGGCATCATGATCACCAGCGGAGATGGAGATGGAGATCACTGGTGGGCTGCTTGCTGATGATACTATTTGCGGGGCTTTGTTTGCTTATTCATTATTGTTATTAGAGCACATTTTTCAGCGTAATTTCTTTCACGCGAAATAGTAAAAAATAAAGACTACTAAAAACGTACCATACCCCCACCGTGCTTTTCTCTCTGTTGATTTTTCGCCGTGTTATTGTTATTGTTATTGCTATTGTTATTGTTTTTATTGTTGTTGTTGTTGTGTGTGCCCTGATGAGTGTGCGGCATTTGGTACCAACGGCTTATTAATGTGCTTGTGTGTGGGTCTGTTGTTGGTGGTTTTCGCGCCTCAATACTCCTACGATTTTATTTTGATAAATATATATACTATATAGCATAGCATAACCTCGAGTGTCTTTAATTTTGGTTTTTTGATTCCGATTTTAAATCCTATTCCTATCCCATTCAAGTCCGCTAATGACTTGACCCGATCTCACCTACAACTAGAGAATATATATATCTATTCCTATAACCCAAAAGCATCCGTAAATACACACTCACACACACAGAGATTGCTGCTAGTAAAGGAAAACAACAAAAGACGGCCCCAGAAGCACAATACTTAATTGTTAAGTATCAACAAAGTATAAATCTGAGATGCAAAAGCAAAGCAAACCAAAACCCAGAAAGCAGATTAAATTATTTGAAATCCACGCATAGTCCAAAATCGCTGCCTCGAAATAAAAACAAAATAGACAAAAAACATTCAAGCCGAAAATGTATACAAAAAGTAAGAAATTACCATTAATATAGGGCAGCGCGCCGACAGAGACCAAGTGCGAATGATGTGCAACAGATGGCCCGCGGAATTCTCGGTGTACGATGCCGTTTGCCTGGCTGCTGCTTTACTACACTGTAAACAATATATTAGTTGGTAATAATAGTACTAAAATAAGTACCTCAGTTACTTCAAGCTCTACTCTAGTCTAGGGGGTCTAGAAGTGGTCACAAAGGTTAAAGCTTTGAGCTCTACTTTGGAGTATGTTTAAAGTTAAAGTTTTTTTTAATTAACATTATATAGTCATTTTGAGATTGTTAAGAAATTTGCTAGGGATTTGAAATCCCTTAAACATGTTTCTAAAAATATAAAATAAAATTAATAATATATTCCATTGAGTCCAAACTTCTTAGCAAGAGAAGGCTATATAAAAATTAGATCGAACTCAAATATTGCTCCAAAGATGGAAAGGTGAGCACATAGATTTAAACATATTTTAAGGAGATTTTAATATCTGATGATCTGTAAACTTATATTTGTTGCATACAATTTAAATGAAAATGAAATTGAATTATTAAATTTATTTAAATACATGTTCAAAAGTGAGAAAACTGTGTTAAGCTTCAGTTCTCGTTCACAAATAGCAAACAAAAAAAGTAATGATTAAAAAAGATCTATATAAAATCGAGATCTAACATGTCCATATTAAACTTTGTTAATAATAATTATATAATATTGATACTATAGATAGACAGATAAATATATACATAGATAGATAAATATATAGATACATAGATAGATATATAGATAGATAGATAGTTATATAGATAGATAGAGATAGAGAGAGAGAGAAAGTTTGTTCTAATTTCTAAAATAATTTGTTAGAAAATGGAATGATATGCTTTTTGGTCTCACTAATATTTTACTTACGATATTAAAACTTGAAATAATATTAAAGTCAACTTATTTTTTGAGATACACAAACATATATATATATATATATAATCTAAATATTATAATCGCAATGAAAAATCAAAGACTGTGCTTGAATTCCCTGTAATTTAATTTAATAACTGAACTTAACCCATTACCCATTTGAAGGTAAAGACTTGCAGCTTAAAACTGGGCTCTTTAAGCCTTCAAATAATACCTTTTAAATAGTTCTCAGTGCACTCCAGCACAAGATAGGGGTGATCAGTGATTCGAGTGGAGAGTCCGGCCTGTGCACTCCACCTCCACCCAACCAATTGTGGATATATGTAAATGCATATAGCGAGTGCTCGGATATATGTCTGCTGATACCAAAAAAAAAGAAAGAAAGAAAAAAAGAAAAGAGCAAAGAAAGGTACCAGCAGCGGCAGTCGGCAAGCACTTAGACACTTGAGTTGTCCAAAAAAGCATCGGGGAAGTGTGTGTTGTTGTGGTATATGGGCGCTCGAAATGGATCAGGACTGTTTCATCTTGAAATGCTCAAAAGCACAGCAGGTTGTCCCCAGTCCCAGCGAATCGGATGCAGATATAAACATTCCCAGTCCCCCCGATCTCCACAGCAATTCCCGGTGAATGCTTCGCTTTTAGATACAAATAAACGGGGCACGAAGCACGAGGGTGTGTGTATACATTGTGGCGTAATTAGATGGGTCCGGTGTGTGTGCGAGTGTGCCACACTTGGGCATCATTCAGTCAGTTATCCATAAAGCACTGTCAGCGACCGAAGAGGGATCGGGAGAGGGATCGGGATCGGAATAAGAATCGGGTTCGAAGGGGCCTCTGCACAGAGTTTAACAACTTTCCGACGATTAAATTAGATATTAGATCATTGACAGACCATGTCCAGAGCCACTGAGTGGTGCATTCGTCCGACAAGTTACAAAATGAATGCAGATTTATTCGGTTGTTTAGCTTTTGAACGGGAGATGCCCCGGAATATGGCGTGCAGGAATTTTCAATTGGGCAAACACATCAATTTTTGTTTCAAATATTTACAGGAGACAAATGGGTCTTGAAAACTTAACTAGAGATGTTTGTAAATGAATTTCCTAAATAAAAATTTTCAATAAATTCAAAGGATTCTAAGGAGTTTCATTTGTACTATGTCTATCGATATATGTCGATAAAAATAATGCACTTAATATCACATAGAAATATTTCAAGCTTTGGCCAGAGATGTTTGTAAATTAATAAATCTTGACTTATATAATGAGAAATATTTCCGATATTTGCAAAGCTTTTTAGGGTGTTTAATTTGTAGCATGTACTATCAAAAAATATCG
This sequence comes from Drosophila watanabei, assembly GCA_008042575.1. NCBI lineage: Eukaryota > Metazoa > Arthropoda > Insecta > Diptera > Drosophilidae > Drosophila > Drosophila watanabei. The sequence continues at coordinate 30,942 of VNJS01014303.1, read as the reverse complement.
ATTCAAATAATGCAAATTGTAAACTTTGCTAAATTGAAATCTTGAATATTAAAACACGTTAACGCCAAAGTACATTTGTGTACCTTTTTAGAGAATTCAAAAGATATATCGAAAATATCGAAATAAATAATTACCAACATAATAAATATATTTTTTTATTTACTTTTCTCTTTTTCCCATCTTATTGATCCGATATATGAAAGAGAATATTATTATCGCAACAATTTATCGACATTTTGTTTAAATATCGATGCAGTATCTATATTTTCAGCCATCCCTTATATACAGCAATATAGTTAAAGCTTTTTTTTATGTTAAAAATTAAATTAAAACTTAAGCCTTTAAAAATCTAGAAATTCCTAGAAACAAGCGTAAAATATTCTAAAATTCTCCTGTTAAGCTTGCTTATTAATATGCTCACCTTACATTTACTGAAATTTTGTTCATGTTACTGAGAAATTAGTCCAAGTGTAAGCCGGCCTCAAATAATAATAATAATGTCTTATTGATTAACGTATCATAAATTTATGGTTAAGGGGACAAGTCAGCCAACCCCTCAGCCCACGAATGCTGCTCCCTTGTATCATTTGTACCATCAAGGTTACATTCACACCGACTTTGAGTGCCCGGAAAAATAGCAAAAAAAGAAAAAGGAAAAGGAAGAAAAGCTGAGGGAATATTATAACACCCGTGTATCGAAGCGATAGGCACGTACGTACACATGTACATATGCCTCGTGGGACGGCTTGTCGCCCGAACAGGAAGGAAGCGCCAGGAAAGTGACGTGCCTCCGGCTGGGCCACTCCTTGGGTTATCTGCTCCTGATTTATGGCGCCGCCTCGACCAAGCCCGCGAATCCCGGCCAGACACACACACAGCCAGCTGGTGTCGAGATGAGGGGTGAATTTTAGTCACTACAAAACTTGGCTCGAAGTATTCCTTAAACACTATTCGATAAATGCTAGTTTTTACTAATATTTTTTATTATTATTAGTCTAAATATTTTATATTATATAATATATAGACTTTTAAAGAAAAACCCAGCCTCCTTTAAGATAATTTTTTTTATAATTAAGGGCTTCTAATGTCTGTGATTCCCCTTTGAAAAAATGCAATTAATTTCTTTACCATTTGTGCATCTTCTCCCGTTGGAATCCCAGGAGGAGGCTGCGAGCATAATCAGCTGTGAAAATGCCAGAGAGAGAGATACAGATACAGAGAGATACATCTCCGTCCCTTGACTTGGCCAACAGAGCAACAAATTGACTTGATTGATCGCAGTAGAAAGCGGTATGAAAAGCAGCGGCGGTAACAAGCGGTAATCACAAAATAGTTTCCACTGATTTTGAGTTATGGGAAATTTTTAAATATATCCCCGAAATTACACACACACACCGAGTTCAAAATAACGAAAAATACCATTAAGCGGGTCTTGGCCAAGCGACCATTTGAATGCCACAACCCAGCTTCCAGCTTCCAGCTCCCAAATCCCAGATCCCAGATCCCAGGTACTGTTGTGCCAGTGCCAACACTTAATCAACATCAGGCAGAGGCGGGATCACTCCCAGAGTTTTGAGTTTTTCGTTCCATTTCGGCCATTAAATGTAATGACAAAAATACGGTCCATAAATAGTCTAGAGTCCATCGAGTACACCCCAAACCGATCCTCCTCCTCCTTCTCCTCTGGCAAAGTACATTAGAAGAAGGGCTGCTGGCAGCTCAGCCGGTTAATTAATGGGAGCAAGAGCATCCACCTCCAAGCTGGTAAGCCATCATTTTCCTACAGAGTCCGAAAAGTGCAGGCAAGAACAGTTTTTGGTTTAAATTAGAAATTAATGTCAGTTTTGATAGTATTTTCATGGCAATATAATATAGATTCTATACCTGAAATATGCATATATGTGTGATTAGTTTAATATAATAGCAAATTATATTAGTAAATTATATAGCAAATTATATTAGTAAAGTTCCTTTAGATAGTATCAGTCAAGGATATATGCCAAAATATATATAAAAATATATATCAATAGATTAATCATATCTTTACGAATCACTCATTATTCAAAAAGGTTATGGCTTATAATGTCAGATATTTGCTATAAATAAAAACCAGTTACCTTTATGATATAATCAGAAACAACATATGATAACGCGTAAATTCTAGAACTTTATGGTTTATTTAGTCTAATAAATACTCTTTCTTCGGTTATTTTACAAATTTAAAATCCTTAAAACTAAATAACATTAAATTAGCATCCTTAAACATTAGAAAACCTTCTAAAAAGGCAGGCTGAGTCTGCTAACTAAACCCTTAAACCCTTTCCTAACCCGAATTGAGGAAGACTTCTCCTTCTGCTCTTCCCCCTCCTCTTCTTCCTTCCTCCTCCTCCTTTCTCTCCTCCCTCCTTTATCCACCTCCTTCCTCATCGAAGCCAAAATTCTACCTGCCAAATCCCGATGCTATCCCAAGCGGACACTTTTTTTGACGTTCGCTTGACAAAACGGTCGGGACTTTAATAACCTTGTAATCGCCGGTAAGTGCATGACTTCCAGTTTTATATATTTTTTCGGGATCTCTTGGACCGAAAAATCTCGATTGTCGCCTTTTGTCGATTCTCAAATCTTTGAATCTCGGCGACGAGGCTTTAATTATTTTGTCACTAGCTTATCGGCGGAGCCATCGACAAATCTTGACAAAGACATGACATGGAACAATTTGTTCCTCGAGCGCCGAGTGCGATTGTGACAAATTATTGACAACAGTATCAAGAGGAGAGACCGGAGACCGGCGACTGGAAACTGGGGACTAGAGACCCGGGACCAAAGGCGCCATGTCGATGGTTCCCACTACCAATACCAATCCCAAACCCAGCCCCGACTCCGCCAAGGTACAAGCCATCAATCTCAATCTAGTAATGACGCCGCGAAGCGCCAGAGTGTCCGATTGGCAGGCACACATACACACAATCGGAGGTCGGGGATCTGATCTGAGAGTGCCTCATGTGGACCTGGATGTGGATTCCCAAGATGAAACCCTAGTTTGCCATCAGAGATGACCGACTAAAGCGTTACGAAAAATATCCTTAAATATAAGACAAGTGAAAGCTTGTCAGTGATTTTTATTACCAGTTTTGGTTATAAAGAAAACCTATTTTTAAATGCAAGTACTTAAAGTCTAATCATTAAATACAAATTAGCAAAGATTAAATTTTACTTCAAATATGCTTAAAATATAGTTTTGATCGGGAAATGGCCATTTCCTCAGCACTGTCTGGAAGAGCTACTGTGGCTTAAACAGGACCGAAGCGGTAGATTCTTTTACATAATTATTACGTTTTCCTTTATGCGGTAAAAAGTGCTCGCTCATACAGAGGATGAGCCAGGCCGGTGGAGATGGAGATGGAGATGGAGACGCATTTCTGGGGCCAGACACAATGCACAATGGCAGTGGCTAGCGGCCAGTGGCTACAGCTCTCAGCCAGGCCGAGAGTGTGCGCCAAAAAAAAAAATAGTGAAAAAAATAGTAGAAAGTAAATGCCGATGACTATGGACTAATCGTAGAAATGACGGGAAAATGTCAGTCACTATCACAGATCAAGCGTGGAGAAAATCATTAATTTAAATTGTGACCATCTACTCGACCTCGACATCGACATGGCCATCGAGCACGGCCCAGAACACCGAATGCTGACCGCAAAAGGCCAACACAGAGAGAGAGAGAGAGAGAGACGGGGTCCCAGTCGAAGTCCCCAGTCAGCTTGCTTTTTATTTTGGGGGTTTCATTGGAGAAAGGCGAACGTGAGTGAGTCCAATTCCGAGACCGAGTGTGAATGTGATTGGCAAGCCGTGGTCAGCAGCCTGTCCCATGCTGCGTCTCGGCGGCCAACAAATCCACCAAATCGATGTCATGACATCAACGCACCACCATTTGGGGGGAGAAGGGGAAAAACTATCTGAAAATATCATCTGGCGGGGAGTTGGTAAATGATGAAATCGTACAAAGAAAACTAATTTATTTCGTAGTTACAAGAAAACCACAAATGCACTATGACATACATCACTTTGGGTCTGTCTTAAAAGTCACTTTTATTATGGTTAGAAGTCTGTAAAGAGTTTTAAAGTTTGGCAAAATAATAAGCTAATTTTGGTTTAAATTTGATTTTCGATAGGGAAAGCTGATAGGTTTATCATTTTTGATTTTAAATTTGATTTTCTTGAAGGCTCTAGGGGGTGTCTTTATGGTATATTTGTGGTGCATTTGTAGTGTTATTTTTGTGTGTTTATGGTGTATTTGTTGTGTACTTGTGATGTATTTGTGGAGAATTTCTTGTATTTGTTGTAAAAATGTTTCGTACTTGTGGTGTATTTTTGTGCATTTTTTGTGGTGTATTTGTGGTATGTTTCTGTTGTATTTGTGGTGTATTTTTTGTAGTATTTTTGGTGTGTTTGTGGTGTATTTTTGTTATCTCAGTTATTCAGCGGAGCCTATATTTTATCCTGTTATTATTTATATTTTCCTTGTTATTAAAAACCCTCTACTTATCCTTTACCAAGAGCTGGTTTAAAAAATATATAAACACATATGTTCCCATAGTTCTTTTGGTATTGTAGTTTTACAGGTAATGAAAAAAAGCAATTTTGTGAGTAATATTATAACCATATTATAAATATGAATATATGTTTATATATCCTAATCTAAATATCTTGATCTTCCCTGGTTCACTGAGACAAGTGTAGCAGTTAGTCCTTTGACTGGAATTCAAATTAACTTGACCCTCGAGGGTCATGATAAGTGACAAAGCCTAAAGTTTGCCTGGTATCTGAGGGCATAGGAAACTGGGTACTGATGGCCAGAAACTTGGCTAACTACAACACACACGTAACACACACACTCAGCCTCGTGGGGGTATGAGTTATTGTTCGTGGCAAACGCAAACGAACGGCGAACTGGGGGACGGTGGCGATAAAACATCAAACGAAATTCCGAAAGAAACGATTAATCTTTTGGTCATTTTCATTTGATTGACGGATGGGAAGTAAATACGAGAATGAGATGGAAATTTAAATGAAATATGCGAGATTTCAAGAGAGCCAAAGTAAGACATAATGGATTGGATTGACTCGGTTACCAGCGGCCAGCGGTACGGCCTGATTACTCTGATGAGGCATATACATATGCCACAAGATCTGGAGCCGTGGAGAGTGGAGCCAAAAATGTTACTGGTACTGGACTGGATACTGGTGGCTCATCTACGGGTTGCAACTGCATTATGGAAGCGATGCTGCCCGGCCTAGAGTTACCTGAGGCAGCGGAACGAACGAAACACTAAAACAAATTCAAGCCCAAAGAGCAGGGAAAGAAGAACGCCTACCGCGGAAGCAGACGTTTGACTGCCTCAGTTCGGGCCAGAGACTGAGCCCGAGCCCGAGCCCGGGCCCTAACCCGGCAATTATCCAAATATGTGCATTAATAATGCGTAGCGGAATGAATCAGCTGCCGCTGCCGCTGCCGGTCGCGGTCGCAGTCGCGGCGCCAGGTGAGGTAAGGTGAGCCGACTGCCACGGTAGGGACATTGGCTGTGACTGAAACTGAAACTCACAAAGGGAACGGGAACGGGAGCGGTAATGGTAAGGGGACTTCCAAAAGACCATCCTCAGGGTTTTGGAAGACGTCACCCGGCATTGCCATAGCCCTTGGTTACGCCCAATGCAGATTGATATCCAAAGAGGAAACACTTGAGAAAATTGTATTGAAGATATAGTAACATATACAAATTTATGCCCTAATCATTTAATTTCGTATTAATTCTGCTCTAATTACTTTAATTCGGGAGCATACATTATAATTATAATAATTTTTAGAATATTTTGAGGAATATATTATGCTTTAGAATAGTTTTTTCTTTTGTGCACAAAAATCTGCCCTTTGTTGTTACCTTTTTTGTCCCTTCACGGTCATGGCCAAAAAGCGGCTGCAGGAGGCATTGGAGTGACCAAAGTCAAAGCGCTAATTAAAATTGTCCCTTCAGCAAGGACTCGCTGTCAATATTCGTGGGCGTTGTCCTCACAAAAAGCAACCTCAAGCAGCTGAACTTGAAAAAATCTTGCAGTTTGCTCCGAAAATATTAGTTTTGATAACATTTTTTCTAGAGAAAATCGTTAAGATTGGCCCTGCTAAATCCAGATCAAATATTAATAGTCATCGAGTACATAATCAAATGTCTTCAGATGCCGCGGTCCCCAGTCAATTTAAGATTTACCCATTTGACCCCGGACCACAACCCCTACTGGGCCATGATTCATGTACTATACATGGGCAATGGAACTGGCAATGGCACTGACTCGCTGTGGCTAGATCATTTACTCCAACAGCCATCGGATGACAGCCCCCGAAATCAAAGGAAAACGAATTCTACGTGAAACCAGCGAGTCATGCGGGCCCAGGCTGTGGATGTGGCTATGGCTATGGCTGTGCCAGTTGATAATGTGGTAATGAAGTGAATGATTAATTTCTTGAATAATTCGAAAAATCACGAAAACGTAATGAGAACAAATTATGTGGCATAGTCTTCTGACGAGCCTCGTGTACACGTTGGCTGCTGAGTGGCTCCAATACTAATTTCAATCCCAATCGAAATCCAAATTCCAATTTATGCCCCAGATTACTTGGCAAGTTCTACGGAATTGTGGTGTATTTGTGGAGTGTTTGTGGTGTATGTTTGGTGTAGTTGTGGTGTATTTTTTGTGAATTTCTGATGTTTTCCTGGTTTATTTATAGTTTATTAATGGTGTACTTGTGGTGTATTTGTGGTGTACTTTTGGTGTATGTGTGGTAAATTTCTTTTGAAATTTTGGTATATTTTTTTATTATTTCTGGAGAAATTGTGGTGTCTTATAGGTGTTTTTCTAGTCTATTTTGGTGCATTTGTGGTGTATTTCTTTGGTGTATTTGTGGTAAATTTCTAGTATATTTCTGAAGAATTTCTAGAGTAATTGTGGTGTATTCCTAGCGTATTTCTGCTGTATTTTTGGGGTTTTTCCACTGCATTTCTCGTGCATTTGTGGTGTATTTCAGATGATTTTCTGACCTATTTTTATGTATTTCTAGTGCTTCTCAGTTATCTCAAATAGGCATATATTTTATCCCAGTACATTTTCTCTTTAAATGTGCAAAAAGTGTGGCCTACTTATAAGCTTCTCAACTACAACACCTTGTACAGTTTTCAACCTGAAATAAACTACTAGAAAATGCAATAAATATGGCTTTCAATCCACTAAGCCGGTAAGCTGGCGGAGTATCATCACAGGAAAGCATTTCCCCTAGAAGAAAAGAGGAGCGGAACGTCTTGGGCTGATTACGAATATAAATTGCTGGAATTACTTAATATTTGTATTTATCGAGCGTGACCGAGTGCACCTGCACCTTCCCCTTGGTAGCCAAAGCCAAACAAGGGGACAATGGGTGACAAAAGTGTTTCTTTGCCGCGGTTTCGCGTCGCGTCGCGTCTCGGAGAGGGTCTCCCCCTCGCGGTGGCAAGTGCACAGCAGTCGAGGTCATTATCCACACATAAAGAGCCCGTGAAGATGGGACTTGGACTGGCGGAGGGGTTGACAACCATCACCATCGGACGTAGCAGCTCCTGATTATGTATTCATGCATAAGTTAATATCTGCGCCGAGCGTGTGGTTCGAATAAAAGACGTTGCGAGTTAACGTTGCCGTTGCCGTTGCCTTTGCCAGTTTGCCGTTTAGCTGGAAATGTTGCGGCGTAAAGCGAATGCGCGAACTACTGCGGCATGAAATTAAATCCAACTCGGTATCTGTATCTGTATCCGAGACGCTCGACGCTCGACGCTATCTTGCATATCCAAGTGCGGTGCAGCCCCCCAGATACACAGATACACAGCTACACAGATACTTGGCTCGGACTGGGTGCTGATGCACATGCATGTGTCCATCCCATCCGATCCGATCCGATCCGATCCCAGTGGAGAAACAAAGAAAACTCTTCTCTGGCGTCCAACTCGCAGTTGTCCAACCGTGCCATGTCCATGTGCATAGAGAGGGCACTTGTTCACTGCCCCAGAAACGAACGGAACGCGAACGCCAAAGCCACTGCGACTTCGTCTTCGACTTGAAGTTGGACTTGGAAGTTGGAGTTGGCGAAGCCAAAACGCTGTTACGCTGAAACGAGCCAGCGATGATCGCCACATTTTCTTCATTTTCAGCTCTTTTTCTCCGCCTCGCCTTATTAATGAGCATCGTGAAAAGTGCGACCAAATGTGACGTTTAAATATTCATGAATCAGCGACTATAACGCAGTCCCGGCCAGTGGCACTTTCAGCCACAGTTTCTTGTCGCTGGAGTCGACCTTAGTTTTGTCCATCTAGCCACTTCCGGTCCTCTAACCCTTCCACTTTCGAAAGCCTCTCTCTCACTCTGCCTCCGGTCTCATCTCAATTAACCCCCTGGAACTAGCTGGAACTAGGTCTCGGAGATAAGCTAATGAGGCTAAAGGGGGAGTGGAAGCGGTAGTGGGGCATCTTCGGGAGATGGGACAGTTTTTAGAGGCACTTCCGGTTGCATAGAATAGTTTGTCATTCTTGAATAATTCCAAAAATCACGAAAACGTAATTAGAACATATTATGTGGCATAGTCTTTCCAAATCCCAATCCCAAAATCAAATTCCAATTCAAATCCCAGGTTGCTTGGCAAGTTCAACGGTGTTTGTGGTGTATTTGTGGAGTGCTTGTGGTGTTTGTTTGGTGTACTTGTGGTGTATTTTTGGCGAGTTTGTGGTGAATTTCTAGTAAATTTCTGTTCTAGTACTGGTCTATTTCTTGTCTATTTCAGGTGTATTTTTGGTGTAATTGTGGCGCATTATTGGTGTGTTTAAGTTTAATTTGTGGTGAATTTGTGGTGTAATTAAGGTGTGTTTATGAGGCTGTTGTCGTATATTTGTGGTGTATGTAACATTTGGTGTATTTTAAATTGTTTCGTAATATCAGTATATTTGTGGTGTATTTTTGGTAAATTTCTGATGATTTATGGTGTAACCAGTTGCATACAATATTTTGTAAATTACTTCTATAAAGTAAGAGGTTTTTGGATATTAAGTTTGTTTAGTTAAATTCAATAACCCCTTTTGGTATTTAAAGATTTTAAGAAGAGTTACTTCTAGGTACAAAAGAAGAAGGTAAAGAACAACTATAAATTACAAGTTACTAAAAATATTGTAACAAAGTTAGCTGTATCAAATCTAAGTAACAACTTCAGGAGCTTCGGGACATGGACTTTCTCCACTGACACCTTCACACACCGTTCTCCGATGGCTGTCATATATGGAAAACAAACAGTCCTTTGATTGCACTGCACATTATGCACCCCGACCATGGGAATATAACAATATACCATGCCCAGAGCCTGGTCCTTGGATGTGGATGGTCGCAGGGCAGGGCTAATGACTGCGGGTACCGAAAAGCGCCCAAATTAAACCATCATAATTTGAGTAATGATTGAAAACCCAGGGGTATTCCGCGCATATACTTACACTCTGCTTGCAGCGTTCGGTAATATTTTCTGTTTTTTTTTTTTGGGGCCCCCCCTGTCTCGAAAATTGATTTGCATATGTAAATGTGCGTTGTCCTCTGTGGCTGTGCATGGGCCTTTGAAGTCGATGGCAGGATCCCCACTTTTACCTAAATGAATTCCGCAATTTGCATCGGCCAAGTGTTAAATAAGTCGTTTATTACATATTAAAAGACAGCCAATTTCCATTAAATTATGTCGGCCAGAAGCAGCTTGGCTAACGAGATGATGATGGATCATGTGTGCCGCGAAAGTAAACAATATTTTGCATCGTTTACGCACTCTGGAACTATCCATCAAAATGGGGATATTAGTTGGGTTAATAACCGATCCAAAAGGTTGTATAGTTTTCGAAACTTTTTACGACTGCAGCAAACACACACTATCTCTTTTCGCAGATCACGCCCCGGCCAAAGTCTTGGCCAATACCCTTTCCTGGTGGGCCAACAACACCAGCACCGATTGCGTTGACTCATTCGGTTATTCGTTTATTCGTCCATTCGATTGTTCGGCATTGCCCCATTGCAAATGCATCGCCATGATGTTGCAGTGAAATCGCTGCAATATCTGCAATATATGTTGCCAAGTTGCTGACGTTTGGCGATCCACTTGAGTTGCAGCAAGGCGGACACTGAGGTTGCTCAACCATGGCCAGTCTTGTGTCTCACAAAATATGTATCATAGCTTTAAGAAGGGGATGGAGTACCACGAGTCCTGCAAGCAATTAATCCTGGCTAAACCATCACCCACATGAGCCATAGTAGTTCCTTCTCGGTAACTCCATCCGAAATAGTTGCGAATCCGGAATTAATCATGGCCGTGATTCAGCTCGCATGTGTCAAACGCAAATGTCACTTTGATGAATGATTATCGTAATTAAGCGGATAACGACTTTGGGGACTTTGGTCGGTATATATATTGACTTCCCAGGAACGGTGACACTGCGACATGTGCCTGCCACTCCATCTCCAACTCGAGCTTCGTCTTCAATCAAAGGTCACAGATTGTGGGTTAACTTCTTGGCCCCAACTGCTGCCTTTAAATGAGAGAAAGAAAAGTGTCCAGACGGAAGCCGTCAAGAGACAAAGCCATTTCGGGTCTAACCGGTGAAACCATCTGCAAATTAAATTGTAAATTCTGAATGCTCTTGGGACAAATTTCTATCTTTTTATGTGAGCAGCGTCTGCGGCAACGAGTGGTTAAGGAATTATGGCAGCCAGGTTCGTTCTCAAGGCAATAGACTCTAGACACGGTCAGAAAATTAAATAAATATACAAATTTAAGCAAAGAAATTAGAGTTACTTGAAACAAGTTAAAAAATGTAACCAAAAAGGTAGCTTACTTCAGGAAGTTTCAGTTTTAATATATTAAATATCTCAAAGAAAGTTATATTTTCCAGTATTTATTGTTTCTACTTGATTTCTCTCTCTGTAGTTGGTGTTCTTAGGAGCTGGAATGCATTGTCTTGGCCGGGGACTCGTCCCACTGACGGCATCTGGCGGAGTCGCCTTCAGACCCGGAGACGTAGTCGCAGTCGCAACTATACACAAATCCGTAGACATCTGTATATATATACGCCGTGGGTGCATTAGTGGCGACGACCAAGGCGGATATATGCTCGGGACCCGACCCTCTGTCCCCGTAGAATTATGCTCGAACATTTGGGCAATGTGGGGACCATGAACCGTGGAGCTGAAGCTGGAGCTGGAGCTGGAGATGGGCGCCAATGGATGCCGTAAAGACACACACACACATGGAGGGGCGCAGAAGAGTGGTAAATGTTTATGGAATAGTCTTGACATTTGACAGTTTGTTTATTTTATTTCGTCACATTTTTGTGATGATTTGTAGGCGGTTTAGCGCCAATTACTCCACCGAGCTTTTACAATGTACAGACTGTAAACTGTGTAGTCTTTAAAAAGAACATGTTTGGCGCCAATTTTCATACCGATTTAGAGTCTTTGTCTCTGATGAGTGCTATGGATTTTACCTTTAAGGGGATGTATGTGTATTTATTACAAAGGTTTTATCTTTAAAGGGATGTATTTGTATTAATAAATACAGATAAGGTTTTACCTTTAAATGGATATATTTCTTACAAGAATATTAAAGTTATTCAGGAATTGTAATATCTTAATATCAATTATTATTTAAGGCTCCAGATACTAGACGCTCAACTTTCATTTTATAATCTTCTCTGAATTATTTTTATATAGGCCTCAGCTTCAGTTAGAGTATTTGAAAAAATACCCAAGCATATTTCCTGAAATTCCCCTTTCCTTTTTTTTTTGGAAAATGTAATGTAAACATAATTTGTATACACATACGGAATATATCGACAGGCGACGGGCGACGCACGACATACGGAATGGCCATGGAAAAGACAGGGATGGGCACAAGGCAAGCAAGTGGGAGCGGTAATAGAAGCACAAGAATAAATGGGTTTAAATTGTGACAATGAAGGCATAACACTTTCCCTTGTAATATTTTTGAAACCATGATATAATCCACTTTAATTTTGGTATTATATCCCTATGAATACCCCTAAATTCTAGAAACTTCCCTTGGCATTTAATAGCTTCCCTTGAGCCCTAATTGGAAGCACACAAGTTTATTAACCGTGAACCGACACTCACTCGCTTAGAGCCAAAAACGCGTTGCGTCAATTGCCGTCTTGGCCGTCTTGGCCGTCTGTCACGGCGTCTTAATGGGAATTCTGGACGGAGATTCAATGGAGATTCCATGGCGCGGCTGCCTGGCGGCAGTGGGACAGTGTGGCAGTGGGAGTTGCCATTTTGCTTAATCCACCTTAATGTGGATGTAACGGGCATGGGCGCACTTGATCGTGTCAATTTATCTGTCAAACGCGCCGTCGTTTAATTTCTGTGACAGAAACGCGATTAGTAACGTTCCATTGAGACGGCGAGGCGAGGGGCAAGCGGACAACAACAATAACAGTTGTCAGCCAGAGCGGCGCGGCGTTGACGAGAGCGAGTTGGCCGCCTTGCTGGCCAGCAGCGAGACAGTGGGAATCGGATGGGGTGACATGGTCAAAATACCTCCACGAGATGCTTGTTCAAGGCTAATTCTGTCACCTGTCAGCGCTGTCTGAAGTGCTGCACAGAGCGAACAGTTTTAGATTGCAATTTTTGAGTTGTATCCATTCAAAAAACGTCAAATGAGTTTATTTATTCATTTAGGAAATGTATTCATTTTTAGCGGTAGTATTATGATTTTATTGTTTTTAATATTATTAATTTTTGTTTACTTTTCTCTCAGTGCACACTCTACTCCCCAGGTGCTTGGCATCCGACAAGCGTTCGAGTGGCGATTCCGTAAATTGTCACCGCTGCTGGAAGACTTTGACAGAAACGGCCGAGCAATTGTCTCGATCCAAAGAGTGACAGTGTGGAATGCCGACCAAAAGGCAGGGCAGAGCACTGCGGTTCATGAACGTAAAACACTTGTGGAATTTTCTTAAATGTTCAATAATAGTGAACCCCCAAAAATATTGCAAAAAAAATCTAGAATTAAAGCCGTTTATTTTCTCTGGGAAAATGCGTAAATTCAAGTTAAGACTTTGTAATATAAAATAAATAAAATTCTAAAATTTGTTTTCTTTCTAAACATGGCTAGAAATATTCCGCTTTTATATATACCCTGCAAGGGTATAAAAATACATGATACAACATAATTTTGGTTCTTCGAGCCGGATATACCAGCGCTAGCTAAGTTGCCTCCATATGTGTATGTACATACATTTATTAATACACAATGTAATGGCCTTTATTTTAAGCCATTTCTAAGTTTAAATCAAATTTAAATGCACATCTCGATTGAGCTAATTTTTTTTTTTTTTGTGAATTGAATAGCCATTAACAGAGCTACCAAGACTCGACCGCTTCCACTACTGGCTCCCGTTCCCGCTTTCACTTTAACGATCAATCGCGTTTATTTGGCAGCTGCTCACGGAATTTAAAATGGCCCAATAAAGCATTTTTGTGCGTAATATGCGGCTCCATCTCCGACTCCAGAGTCCGTCTCCAGTGTCCGTCTCCGTCTCCGGCAATCTGTGGTCAGGCCGGCAATCCAATAAGATAAAAAGCCACTGGCCAAGATGGAGGCAGCATATGAAGTGGTCCTGGCGGGTAACACGGAACGGAGGATTGAGGCTGGAGGTTGGAGGACGGGGTCCGGCTCCTGCTCCGGGCCAACTATGCAGAAACCGAGTGCTTCGTCCGAAGTTACGACACCCGTGGGAGCAGCCAATAATTTCAAATCGGACACACACTCGCCGCACACCCGCACACCCGTACACACATGCTCATAAACACTTAAGCACACGCACAGCTACGGCTCCAACCCCCTTCCAAGGATCCCATGAATCAAATGGCACACATCCTCGGACGGGACTCCGTTTCGGCATCCGGACGTAGGCTGAATGCAAGATTTCACCCAGTCACGTAACGGAGGGTTCTGGGTCTCAAGAATCCCGCGTTCCGAGTCCTTGGACTTGCCTCTCTAATGCATTCGAGCATGCGGATGATTTTTCAATTGAAATTGAAATCGGTTTATCAAAAGTTTTCATTTATAAGTATATACGAACCCCGCAGCATTTCATATTCCACGTCTCCATTTCAATGTATCGATTATCGGTGGTGGGACGACGGTCGTCCTTAATCGAATCGTACAGGAAACATGACCAAGAATAGTTCGAGAATTACATTGTGCGGCAGATAGAGTTTAGTTTTGCAGAATCTAAATCTAGGTTATCATATTAGGTTTGTAATTATTATATATAGTACAGTTATTATAAATAGTACAGTTATTATATATAGTGTAGTATAGTATAGTATAGTATATTATGGTATGGAATAGTGTGGTATAGTATAGTATAGTTTAGTACACAGTATTTAATTTTTAAGTATATTTAGAACATATTTTGGAATACATCAGCCTTGCTCTGTCTTCCCTAGATTCTCTCTAGATTCTTCCTAGATTCTTCATAGATTCTCTGAAGGTTTTCTCTAGGTTCTCTTTAGATTCTCTGTAAATTCTCTCTAAATTCCTTGTAGATTTTTTATAGATTCTTCCTAGATTCTCCCTAGATTCTCTCTAAATTCGCCCTATATTTTCTCTAGATTTCTCTAGATTCTCTTTAGATTCTCTCTTGTTTCTCCCTAGAGATATTCCTAGATTCTCTCTAGATTCTCTCTACATTATCTCTAGATTCTCCCTAGATTCTCTCTAGATTCTCCCCAGATTCTGTCTAGATTTTCTCTAGATTTTCTCTAGATTCCCTCTAGATTTTCTCCCTAGAGATTGATTCTCCCTAGAGATATCCATAGATTCTCTCTAGATTCTCCCTAGATCCTCTCTAGATTCTCTCTACATTATCTCTAGATTCTCCCTAGATTCTCTCTAGATTCTCCCCAGATTCTTTCTAGATTCTTTCTAGTTTCTCTCTAGATTCTCGAACAGCTCCTTACGATGCTCGAATTACACCCTAATTGTATCTCAAACTAGAGAAGGAATTGACAAGTCTTTCTCCAGGACATATATCCAGGACATACACATATACAGTTTTAATTATTTTAGAAAACCCAACAAAGAGGACACCATCTCAAGTGTACCTCCAACCAAGAAGAGGCTTCACTTGAGTCCACAAAACTGTGACTTTCCAAGAGTCCAAGTGAGCTCGAGCGATGATGAGGCTTTACATAGATGCTTCCTGATATATGTATATATATATATATATATATATATATATCTATATACACAATGTGGGGTGTGGGTGATGTGTCTCCGGAGGTAACGAGTCATATCGTGTGCCGTTTGTCGGCCTCCTTTGCGGCGTCTGCGGCTGCCTCCGTTTTGTCGTTACACCTTTTCTTTTGAAGCGAAATAAAATAAAATATTTCAAATGACCACGACTTGGCTATTTTCCGTTACATTATGGTAAAATATTACCCTGGCGTACGCTCACCAGTGTCTTGGGTCTCTTGGCTTTAGGCACAGTGAGAAAATATTGGCATACCTTGAAAATAAAATAAAATTAAATTGAAATAAAATCACTTTCAAATGAATTTCATAACGTAGCTTCTAGATACAATTTTGATTTGTACTTTTATACCCCTATATATATTTTTTTTCCAGTGTACATCTTGGGCTCGTGTCCAGCTCTGGAGCGTCCGAGCGGAGCGTTGGCCAGGCAAGGGAAAGCGTGAAGCGTATAAAGTCATAAGGGTTTATGCATGAATTGATTGCAGCAGGAACAGAGCGGGGAAAGAGGGTTGTGCTGGCGGTGTAATAACGAAATAAGAATTATATGCTTTTGTGCTACAATTCGCTTTAATAATCTATGAAGTTGTGTGTGGGGAGGCCAAGAGAAGTTGGCTTCAACCGAAGACCAAAGACCGGCTGCGGTCTTGGCTAGTTTCTGTGGCTTTCTTTGGACTTCTGGCTTTTTCGACTCTCTCTTCAGCTTTCCGACTTTTCTTTGTTTTCCTCTGGACCCAAACGAAGCCGCAGGTCCCAGTTGCATTGACATGTGAAATATTTGACATAATTAAATTTTGATACAAGTCCATAACTATTACGCATTCCGCACGACGGACATTGGACATCGGACATCGGACAAGTTGGACAGATTTACTCGAGCGAATGAAGGTCCTGGTCCTGTCTTGAGACAAGCCCGGAAATCTCTTGTCTCACGTAGTTCGGGACAGCGGCATTCCACTTGTCATTAACCTTGTTATTAAAACACTTTTGTTTATGACCATAACATCTGATGTCCGAGGGCGTTCCCTGTTGACGGTCTTCAGGGGGGACAAAAGTCCAGCAAATAACTTACGTGCCGCTCATTTGTCTCTTTGTCCGAGTCCGAGTCCGAGTTCGAGTCTGAGTCTGAGTCCGAGTCTGGGGATGTGGATGTGCGAAGTGGATGTGGCCCAGCACTTTCCTCGACAAGGCTTGACCGGCACGCAAAAGTTACACTCGAAAAAAAGGTGGATTATCGATAGCAAAGCAATTTTAATCTACGGTGAAAGAAAGCATTTTCTTTATATATCATTGCAGTGTGTAGTTATTACCTTAATTATTATATTACTAACGATACTCTCCTTTTTTCTTTCTTCCTTAGCTTCTTTTTTTGTTTACCAAGTCAAAAAATTAGCTTCTCTTCTTGTTTTTTAATCCTAGAAATTGCAGAAATATTATTTCTATACAAGAGCCAGTGCTCTTGAGTGTTATTTGTTTATTTTCGAGAGAAAAGGGTTTAAGGAACCAGAATCTGCTAGCACATGGTTTTAGATTTTACTTAGTTATTTTTTTAGTCAAAAGGTATTTCTAGATGAATTTTATTGGAACTGGAAAATCAATTTATAATTTAAAGTTTATAATATTTCAAAAGATTTAATTTCAATATAAACAAGGTCACACTGCATAAGAAATATCTGTAAAATTTGCTTTAAGGACAATCTAATTTTTAAGTTCATAACTTATAATAGTAATAATAATAATTTTAGTGTTAATATGTTAAAGTGTAAAATGTGACAATTTTAAGTAGTTTCAAAAGCAAATATAAGGCTTAAATATATATTGTAATCCAAATAAAATTATTGCAAACTAAATTGAATTAAGCTAAATTAAATTCTCCTAGACAACTATCCCTGATCCTAATTTTTTGGAGTGTAGTGGCCCTAATGTTTACAAGAGCCTGTGTATAGGACACAGCCACACCTTGCCCCTGCTGGTGGCTGTGTCCCAGTGTCCTGTTCAACCAGACAGGATGGACGTGTAAAGGAAGGCTCAGGACTCAGGACTCAGCACTTGGCACTCGGCACTCTGGCGACCATTTGTTTTCCGGTGATCATCGCAATGTAAGCGAAATGAGTTCAATTTGTTAGCGCTGCAGACAGACACGTATTAAACACACTAATTTGCGGCATCGCTTCTGGACATATCTGCAATTTGTTACCAGCAGCTGTCCCAGGACTTTCGTCCTGTACAAACTTGATCCGCTGACCGTTGGCCAAACATATTTCTTCCACTTCCCCGGCCACGTCGTCAGTCGTCGTCACCCGCCAGAGCAAATTGACAAAACCAATAAAACAAAACAATTTTGAGGCCAGAAGCCAGGTGAGGGGTTGCTCGAGGTTATTAAATGGGCAAACACGACGTGCCAGTCAGGAGAGACAGGAGAGCAGAGCCCTGTAGTTCCAATTTGTGGCTGCCATCCATCCATCCAACCAGACTCATCCTCTGGCTCATGCTCTGAGCCTAAGGAAGGGTTTCTCCGCCTCAAGTTGCTCCAGATAAAGGAAAATATTGTCTCCTCGTCTACAGACAATGACCAGGCCTGAAATCCGAGCCGCTGCACGAATCCCAAGTCCAGGAGCTAGATCTGGGATCGCTAATGGGAATGCTCAAGGGAAGGGAAAGGAGTCTGGCCAGGTCACACGAATGGACAATAAAGATTGCGATCAAGCAAAGCTGGTTAATACCCTTTAAGCTCTAAGCTAAGTAAATATTAATTCTTTGCTTAAATTTACATTTTCAAGAGAATATCTTATAAGATTCCTATAGTTTTCATCTTGAATCAAAACTAAATTTAGGTTTTAAATAAATTCAAGTTGATTTATAGAAGCCAAGCAACCCGGGAAAGTCAGAGTGCTGCTACTGCTGCTGCTGCTGCTCCGATCTAATCTGCGACATGCAACAGTTGCAACAGTCAAAAACGGCAACTGCTGCAGCCACAACGGTGGTCTCATTTGTTAGCGCCTTGTGCCAGCCAAGTAGAGACCCAGGAGGAAGGCAAACCAAGCCGAGAGCAGGTCCCGCGCCAGGTGTAATATGATTCCTGGGCTCCTTGGACAGCCGAGAGTGACAAATCAGATAGCTAAGTGGGTCTGCACGAAATCCTCACGAATATGACAATTTGCTGGGAACAAAAAAATGGGTAACTCAGACAGCTTCCACAGCTCCCTCGCATTTTTGCTCTCTCTCTACTTTTGGAATTATAATTTGTGTGTCCTGGCCTTTAATAATTCCGACAAACGAAATTGCGTAGAAACTCATTAACGCTGCGAGAAAGGACACGGGGTAGGGATCAGACGAGGGCTCAGCTCCGGCTCCAAATTGAATTCGTTGTTGTTTATGCAAGGAGTGCTTGGAAATTATTTATGAACCCGATGGGAAAAGGCGGGAATGTGTCGCAATGCCCGCCCATCGCTGGCAGTCAGGGTGCTGTTCCAGCTTTCCGGTCTTAGTCCCCGGTTTTTGTGTTCGTGTTCGTGTCCGGGTTACGGGTTACGGGCTACGTTCCTGGGTTCTCGGGAATACAAGTGGGAATACTCCGAGCACGACTGCAATAAACGAAAGTGTTTTCCGATATGAGGAGCGCTTTAGCTTCAGCCTATAATGTGGTAATCGCTCGCGTAAAAGGCGACAAATCATTTAAGGACCAGTCCAACCCTTCGCCCTCAGCCGGGACTGGGCAGCTTTCCTGCTCCCAGAACAAGGGTGACAACATCCTGAAGAGGATGAAGAGCAGGAGCAGGAGCAGGAGGATAAGAAGGAGGATGAGTAGGAGGAGGAGCACTCCATCCCCTTGATCTGACAAATGTATGCACACGCCAACCCTTTGAGCCCGGCCCCGCAGGCTGCTCCGAGAAATGCTAATGCCAAGTGCCTGGATATTGCGAGTCCTTTGAAATTGGGCATTATCGCTGGTAGCATCAGCATCGATAGCTGCACAGAGAGAAATTTGTAGGAGGATTGTAAGGGGTAATGCCAGTAATGCTGCAAAATGTATTAAAATTACCAAATATAAGTTAAGGAATATGGGTATTATTGGATTAAAAAATTGTACATATATAAGAGTGATTCTGACAAGTTGATATTATTAATATATATAAATCAGGACTTGACTATCTAATACACTACACTCAGATCGTTTTTTCCAACTGCAACAAGTTGAAGATTGAACTATAAAACTAGCGTGTCGCAGAATTTCGACTTGGGAATTATAAGGGAATTTTTAGCAACAATTTTGAAGATTAAAAACAAGTAGAAATATTCCAACAGCTAGATTCTTGAGAAAAGACTACCAAAATGAAAAAAATTTACTATATTCCTAATTAAATTTCTTAAATTTAAAACTAGAAAATCACATAGTTCCAACTTGGGAATTATAAAAGCATTCTTAGCAACAATTTTGTAGGTTTAACAACAAAGTCGCATACAAATATTCCGTAAGTTATATATAAAAAATAAAACTACCAAAGGGAAAACATTTACGATATTCCTGATTAAATTATTGAAATGTAAAATAATCATGTCACTGAATTTCAACTTGGAAATTATTAAAGCGTTAAATTTTGAAGATTAGCAATAAAGTTCTTATAAAAATATTCCATCAGCTAGATTTTTTTCACAAGAACAACAACCAATTGTAAATCATTTCCACATTCTTGATTGAATTTCTTAAATTTAAATTTCCATCAGGAATATTTTTAGGAAAACATTATCAAAAGGAAATCATTTACAATATTTCTGATAACTTCTGAAATGTAAAATAAACATGTCACAGAATTCCGACTTGGGAATTATTAGAGCATTAATAGCAATAATTTTGTAGGTTTACCAACAAAGTTTACTTACAATTATTTCCACAGCAATATTCCTTAGATAAAATTAACCAAAGAAAATAATTTACCATAATTCCGCTTGAATTTCTTAGAACTAAAAATATTTATGCTTGATCTGATCCCCAAATTTCGTTTAGTGCACTTCAACTGCTGGTCGAAGCACCCAATACCGAATACCGAACACCCCAATTGCGATTTTTGTGCTCAGGGCCAATTCGAATGGGCCATGAATCTTTTCCGCCCGGTGGCCGTGCCAAAACATAAAAGTGGAATTTGTTTTTTATGACATCTTTATTCGGGGCTAAATAAATACAAAGTATCGCCGTGGCGCAGGATGTGCGGTGTTACGGGGATACTGACCCTCAACCCTTTTCTGGAGCACGAGCTGCCTGATTAGCAGGCCGTTCATAATAAATAGACCATTATGTAGTTATCGTAATTGCGGGCTAGTGTGTGTAGTATCCAATCCATTACCAGGATATATATTATAAATATAATATATGTGTGTCCTACATACTGGAAGTAAATCATTCGCAATTGGATTCCCTTAAGACTGCCTTATTAGGAGAATTGATTCCCAACTATTTAGATAATATTAATGCCTGTTATTAATCTTATATAATCCTAAGCTATTATTTTTAAACAATTTTCAATAAAAATATATATAAGAACCAGCGAAATATTGGCTTCCTAAGGCGAAAACAAGAGCAGTTGTCGGCCTGTCTCCCAGCCTTTCAGCATTTTCTAGTGTTTTGTTTACCATTTCCCACCCACAGATGTTTGCCTACTCACGTTGACCGGGGAACATCTGTCACCTCGTCTTCTTGGATCCCTTGGATCTGCTCCCCGCAGATCCCCGCCAGAAAATCGCGCGCCTAAAAATAACACCGAAGAGCGACAGGCGAATACAGATGTCCATGGATGCTGCTGCTTGGCTGGCTTTATGAATTTCCGATTAATCAGCGGCCAGAGAGCCAGCGATGACATATATCTGACAGGATGAGGGATTGGGGGAGAGCTTCAACAATTTCATTTACGTTAATTTGCATGTTCAACGCAAAGGTCGTGAAATAAATGGCGACAACAAATCAGAAACAGGCGCGAGAGTCGCCCCCTGGTAGTAATTGCTCTTGGGTCTGATATCCTGGGACACGCCTGTATATGTCCCGGGTTCCGGATTCAGGAATCCCTGTCCCAGGTCCCGGTCCCAGGTCCCATGTGAGCAGTGAAGTTTTTTAATCAAGCCGCCTGTCAAGTGTTTGCAAAACAAATACCGCGCTTATCCATCAATCAAAACACGCAATATGGCAGCGTGACTTTCCACAACTAAGCAACACTCTCCGGCCGAGCAGCAAGTGGTTCTGGCACTTGCCCACACCCACTCGGAGAGCTCACCCACCTCACCCACAGCCTCGGAGTGCGCCAAGCCACATGGAACGGAGCGGAACAATAAAGCGACACTGTCAAACATATTTGCATACACGACACCAGCCATGGAGTAAGGAGCATGGAGTACGGAGCATGGAAAATGGAGTATGGAGTAACCACCACTCTCCATCCTCCCGAGTCCGGGGAATCCGCAATCCACAGTCCGGAGACTCTCACGCAGATTTGCCCTGCGATGCGAGAAGGAAGGAGCACACACACACACAACAGACACACCCAACACCCATTGGCAACTGATTGAATAATTTAATTTAATTCTCATAAATTTATGATGCCCGGCTGATTGAGTTTTCCAGGTGCCGTCACACAGCACACACAGAACAGGTGGGCAATTATGACTTAATCCACATGCGAGTATTACATTTATTATCCGCACAGTACAGACAAGGAGCAGCAAGTGTAACAGGAAGGTCTATTAACCTGTAAATATAATATTTAACTTGGGGTTTTACCAACAAAAATGCTCAGATACCTGGAATTTCAACAGGTTCAAAGCTAAAGAAAGCTTTAAAAATTCGATTGATTTAAGGAAAGGATAACTAAAGGATAAAGAAACATATTTTCAGTGAGATAAATAATAAACAACTCAGCGTAATACACAACACAAGAAAAAATAAAAAGGCTCGAAGGACCAATAATGATTTTCGTTGGATTTCAATGGGATATAACCTCTAAATATAATTTTAAACTTGGGGTTTGAATAACAAAAATACCAAAACATCTCGAATTTGTACAATTTCAAGGGTAAAGAAAGCTTTAAAAATCTGTTCATTTAAGGAACTTAAATATCTGCAGTATTAAGGGTTGTGAAACTAAAATAACTTAACATTTTTAGCGAAATAAATAATGGCTTTACTCCCAAAGAAGTCAGCGGAATTAATTTTTTACACAAACCAAAAAAATTCAAACAGGCTCGAAGGACCATTAATGATTTTAGTTGGATTTCCATAGGATATTTGATTCAGCCTTGACCTCTGCCTCAAGCCTAGTTGCCTGCTCATCGGGATATAAATCGGTATCGGACTCCTTAGCCGCTTCTTCGATGCAGGCACTGCACAGCCGGCGGTACATGAGGCGGTCCGGCGCGGGCTTCGGCGGAGAGCTGACGGCACATCTTCCCAGGCGGTTGGAGCCCTGACGCTGGAACTCGCGATACTGCCGCCGCCAGGCTGTGCTGGGGTTCTTCGGCTCCTGGCCAAGCAGAATTAGATCCACGGTCCGTATCCACTCCTCGGCAATGTTATTGATTCCAGCCACAAAGAAGCCAAAGGAGAGCAGCAGCTGGAAGGACTCGTAGGCACGGCCATCCGCCAGCCAGGCAGCCATGCCGGGCAAATAGCGATAGATCCGATAGTCACTACAGCCCAAGGTCTCGAACATGTCCCTATAGATGCCCAGGAAGGGCTGCCAGACGACGCTGTCGTTGAACTCGACGATGCGCAGCAGGAGCATCACCTCGCAGAACAGCATCAGCAGCTGGACGCGATGCTGGCACCGCCGGACCCAATAGCACCTAAACGGCAAAATGAAGGCCAGGAGGCCGCCGCCAAAGAACACCTCCGCCAGGCGGTAGTCGGACCCATCCCGGACCGGCTGAGCATCCAGGGGCGGGACCTCCAGCTGGCGCAAACGGTTCCAGCGGACGAACATGCCAACGAACATGATCAGCCAGCTCTCGTAGAGATCGCGAGCTAGTTGCTCCTGGCAGAAGAGTATGCGGAACACGGGCATCGCTTCCTTCGAGGAAACTTTATAACCAAAAAGGCAAAAGTACGAAATGAAATTACCAAATTTTATAAATGTGCCGGAGAATGCTGAACAATTTTAAGTAATTTTTTTTTTGTTCGGAACAAGTCCGTCTAGCTCGTACGAAAGTGTAAACGATTGTGACCTAGTTAGCAGGAGCACGTGACTTGTTGTGGTGATTCCATCTGGATGGCCTACTGGGATCGATCTCTGGAGATCGTAAGCTAATTCTTAGCCTATTTTAAATATAATAAACAAGTCTGCCTGGCAAATTGATCCAATGGCATTTGCATTTGCTAACAGGAAACCCCTTCGCAGCGGGAGCTCGGGTTTCAGGGGTTGGCTGAGGGAAATCGAAATCGAAATCGAGTGGGAAACTTGAAGGATGAGCTACCAGTTGGGGAGGTGGAGGAGGACAGGCACAAATGCCATGTTGATACTTGTCGGTTGTTGTATTGTTGTTGTTGTGTTGTGTTGGAAATTGATTCTTAAACGCTGTGAAGAATGATGCGAGATTGACTCTCCATCCGCCACCCCAAAGCGCGGGGGAAGATGAACGGATGCTGCCGGAAAGCAATACGCTCGGGGATGGATGGATGGATGGATAGATGGTTGGATGGATGGTTGGATGTACCCCACACTGAAGCCCATTAAGCGGCAGTAGGAAAAAATTTAAATGCCACTGTGTGTGGATGTGTGTGTGTGCGGAAAAGGATTCAGTTGCGGATGCGGCGGATGCGGCGGATGCGGATACATATTGGCACAAGGAAAACAATGTGGAAAAAGTGGCCACAACACACAACAGTGACCAATGGGCCCAACCACAGAGGAGATGGGGTATGTAGCCGGAAAATATACATTATACCATTATACACCCTACACAGATCCGTACAGATGTCGAGATGTCGAGAGTCTTAAATGGCATTAACTCATTTAATGATGTTCAAATTGAGGCTGGGTGGTCGTTGGTCTGTGGACTGTGGCGCCTCCCAGACCACCTCCCGCTCCCACGGCACTTTGTCACACCAGCACCACCAGCACCACCGCCACCCCCAGCAGGTCCCGGGGAGGCTCCCCCACTCCGGCGGCATCACTTTAAATTGCTGCTGTCACGGCGACATGCAGATGGGGTGTGCGAGCTCACGTCGGACTCCGGCAAACTATTTGTCATGTCTGTCACACTACCGTACATCTTTGTCAACACTATTTAGAAGTTTAATAAATTTTCACTTTGTTGGCGGTGGAACGAAGGCAGCTTGTCAACGATTTAATATCCACGCGTCAGGGCCGGAGGAGGTGTGGTGTCATCAATTAACAGTCCCCGGAGTGAGAGGTATGCCGAAGCAGAGTTACCCTGTAGTACCTAAAATTATGTCTATACTAACACAAAAAAATATTTTTTTCTTAAATTAAAATCTTAATTTAAAACAAAAAACTTTAATATAAAAAAAGTTTTAATATAAGACCAAAAATCTTAATAAAAGACCTAAAATCTTAATATCAGACCTAAAAATCTTAATATAAGACCTAAAATTAAAGCAAAAAAAATCTTCAAAGTAGAACAAAATATGCCTGCTCTACTTTCTTAACCAAAAGTCATAAAAAATTATCAAAAATTGAAAACTTTTTTATCTGTGTAGACAGATACTGAAGGCTGGATATCTCCAGCTCCCAGATCTAGAGCTTCTTCCTCTTAAGGGGAAAATACTTAGTATTCAATTCTTCGCTAGAAGTATCATAAAATCGTTTCTTTAAATAAATTACTGACCAAAAATTAAGTATTTAAGAATGTGTTAAAGTGGATCTCCGGATCCAATTAGCTCTCTTTCTATATATTATTATGTTTATATATTATTATGGATTTATTTTCTATACTTTAAAGAGCATCAACCTTCATGACACATAATTTATAGAAGAATTTGAAATTGAACTGAAATTGAACTTAAAACGCTTTTTCCTTTTCTCTACACTTCCTCGCCATCCTATAGTTTGATCGAAAAATTGCATTTATCGATTGGCATTCGGCACTGAAATAAGAGATCATAAACCGATCGCAAATACACAGAATTTTGCACTGTGAAATGCGATTATGGGGACCACCGCCGTCTGGGGAGCACACGCTTCGGGGTCCAGTGATAAATCCAAAAATACACCCGTTCGTGACTGAGTGACTGGAAAGCGGATAGAGATCGGGGGAATGGGCAGCACGGCCAGTGGATACTACAACCCCATCTGTCCAAAGAGTCACGCTCTGGTCGCGGGTATGTCCAGCCATCCGATCGAAACTCGATGGACCCGGCCAGACCCGCATTTCGCCCGCCGGACCACCACCGGAGAGTAGGAAACATTCAGATTTGTTCGATTTCCGATTTCAGGTTCTTCCCAGATTCCCAGATTTAAGATTCTAGTTTCCAGATTCCAGATTCCAGAGCACTCACTTGCCTGCTGGGGGGCCCGAGTCACAGGTCATAAAATCCGAAACCGCACACAGTTTGGATTGACCAGTTTTTATATATTTATTCAGGCAGCGCGTTCCGCAAGAACTCCGCAATTGGTGGTCCCAGTACAAGTCTCAGTACCAGTCCGGTTCCCTATCCCAGAAATACTTCCCGAGACCATGTGTGCCTTAGGAACACTATATGGCAGAGGGAGCGACGCGTCTAAAATCGGAAACTGCGACTGCGACTGCGACTAATGGAAAAATTCATATTAAATCGATTATATTGACAAGAAGGGGAGAATATATATGTTCGTGTGTGTGCTGCTGCTTTCTTTTCGCTTTTTTGGGGGCGAGGAGAAGCCAAGGCAAGCCATTACCGCAAGTCGGGCGGCAAATCATAAATTTATAAGTTATTAACACAAACAAATTGAAATTCTCTCGTTCGGTGTCACTCGGCGGTGATTCATGGCCGGAATGGTAAGGAGACGGCGACGGAGGTGGCGACACTTTGGTAAAAGCCGTCTGTCACCCAAAAATCGCTGAAAAGCATTTGACAACTAATTTCTTGAGGTGGCGACGGCAGCGGCGACACCTTGCAGTGATGACACCCGCCTCTCCCTGCTACCACCTCCCTTCCTGCTTTCCCCTCTCCTCCCCCATTGGCATCTCTCCCCCCCTTTTGGAATGGTACGCCCATGCCGACATCGCCTCGCACTCGCACTAACTAAACTAACACCGCAATCTAATTGTTGTTGGCAGCATCCGCGGTTCTTTAATTGAAGACATCAACACTAGCTAAAAATACGTCGACTGTGTGCGTGCCTCATACTCACACCCATACTCACACTCCCACTCGCACTCACACTCATACTCGTACTCGTATTCGATGCCGCGGGTAATCGAAGATGGGTGGGGTGCCGGCGAAGATGGGGGGAGTTGTGCTTCACCCGCCGTTTTATACACTGAAAACTTGGGAGTGCCTTGAAGCGAACTAAGGTGATAATCCTGTTTCCGAAGCACAGAAATCTTCTAAGAATCTCTTTCGAGCTTTTCTGCTTCAGTTTCTGATAGCTAACTGACCGACAAAGGTAGTTACCAGAGGAACTTGTAGTTTATCCTTACGAAAAAGATAAACAGAGTGCTGCTAAACACCGAATTGTGCTGCAAAGCGCAGGTAGTGTACTTATATAATAGCGGTAAAGCCCTTCTCTTTTCTTTTCATTTGTCCATCTAAAACCGGCTGTTATTTTATCGAGCCGAAAAAGTCTTCACAGAAAGTTGATCACTTGACAGGAACTTTCTTTTTCTCTTAACTGGAAGCTGTGAACGGAAGTGGATCCTTTGACAGGAACTCTCTTGCTCTTTTGACAGTAAGATTTCACAAGAAGTACATCTATTGACAGGAACTCTTTTGCTCTTTTGACAGAAAGTAGCTCTCTCATTAACTCGATAGGAGCACCAACTTTTTTAATTGTTAACTGTTTCATTAACGGTAACCTTGAGTATAAAAAACAGTGCGAAAAACTCCATATTTTAATAAAAAAAAATAATGAAAAAACTATAAAACTTGGCAAGAATGGCGCCCCTGCGAGTCTTATTAATACTTTCAATACTTTTTCTCCCCGTGTAGCCCGAAGAGCGCTGTCGCAGGAAAATGCGAGTCGAAGGAAATGTATGCCAACGGTGGCATGCGGCGGACTTGGAGGCGGAGAGGTGGAGAATCCGGGACTCTAGACTCCGGAATATATATTCCCGATCCCCGATCCACGATCCCCGATCCCCGTGCCGTGTCGTGCTGCGGTGCAGCAGGCAATGCAATAAACTGATATTTGATGTGGGTCGGTCGGGTCCAGATGCTTCACGTTCCGTGCGATTAACTGCAGCGGCTTTCCAGCTCACTTTCTGATACCCTGTAACCGGAAAAAAGGGTGTGCCTCTGGCTAGAGGAGACTAGAAATTTTCCCAAAAATCTTTATTAATATTTCGACTCATAAGAGTTATGTATAATTTCTACAAGATGAAATTTATTAAACTGCTTACCGTGGGTTTCAAATTTAAACTATTGATTATTTAATTTTAATAAAAATAATATCCAATTTATGATATTTTTTTAACGTGTGTTGCATTTGTGGCCCCGACACGACATCAGCCACACAACAGCCGCAATGTGACGCATGGAGACAGATATTTGTTTTCGTTGCTTGTGTCGTGTTTACATCCCGGGCGACAATAGTTTACATTTGCTGCCATCTAAAAATTAAAAAGGTGACAAATCATAACAACAACCTAGCTCCCCCCTCCCTCTGTTACCTCCACAAGTTCCCCGACATGGTAATACCAGGGCAATGACTCCACCGATCCAAACCGATGACTTTTCAAGCTAAACAACAGAATTTCCGGTATTTAGTCAACGATTTTTCGGTTGGATTTATGTTTGGGTAAAAGGTATGAGGACAGATTTTTATCTAAGATCTATAGAAAAATCATTTAACTTGCTTAAAGCTAAGAAAGTTAATAATACGAATACCAAAATGTGTATATATATCGCCGTTCCTAAGCTCCCGATAATCGCTGCATAATAAATGGCATCACTGTCCCCGCGGAGAGATCATTATCAACGCGAAACTACCACTAAACGTCACTTCTTTTAAGATCAAAGTGTTGTTTGCGCGATTCAAGTATGCGCGCACGCATCTTCAATTAAAGGCACATGCTGATACCCCGCCACTGGGATGGGTTCAGATCGGATGAGGAGATGGAGATGGAGCCTCTGGAGATGAATCTGCGGCTGCGCTTTGCTGCTGCTGCATTGCATTTCCAGTTTGACATCGAGAGCAGGAAGAGAGCAAGGAGGCTGAAAGGGGAGATGATGCTGCAACCGAAAGCCAAAAGGACCACCAAACTCGATGGCATCGATTCTTGCTCCTCCACTGACGACAAATTAATTTGGCGGACCAAAAAACAATGGCCTTAAAGAGTTAAGGGAACTGCATCCGCAACTGAATTCAAATCCAAAATCCGAAAAAGCGATTCCCCAACGCGTAAGCGAACGTTGCTGTATGTGTTATCTTAATATTGTCATTGTCACAAATTTGCAAAAAGTTACGCTAATGGATTACACGATTTTCGCATTATCGCTTTGTTACCGCGCCGATCGCAATCGCATGCGATCAGCTTCAGCTTCAGATTCAGCTTCAGCTTTAGCTTTGGCTCCTGCTCCATCTTCAGAGCTCCAGAAAAGAAGAGAGAGAGCCCGCGGTAGTAGCTTTGGCATTGTATGTAATACTACTGCCCAGGACCACTCCTGCCTGCACTCCTCCGTCTGTCCCGCGGCTACGTGCCGCTGGCTAAGATTAAGGGGGGCATCCCAGACCCAGACCCAGACCCAAACCCATACCCATACCCATGGACGGGGCATTACAAGCAGGAAACGCTGCCGACGCTGTTCGGCTTTCAAAGTGGCCACGAGCATTATGCCAGACACTTTGTCTTTGACAGCACCAGCACCAGTACCAGCTCCAGCACCAGCACTGCATCCAGGCCAGGTCCAGCATCCACAGCAGTTACCAGTTACCAGTTACCAGTTACCTGGCCTCCTCCGCTCTTATCAGCGGCAAACTCAGCACGTTCCATTGTCGCTCCGCGACAATCTAATCTGAAAACTGAAGCCGCCGGATCCAGGCCCCGGCTTGATCTGTCTTTGTCGGTTCGCCTGGGAGGCAACACGATCGTAAACTAGCGATGGCCCCGAGCCACCAAGTCCATGTGTCATACGATCATTCTTCGCTCCTCCTCAATGCTCGATGCCACAGTACTTCTCCGTTTCGAGTACTCCAAAATGGTCTACGATGGCAGTCTTTCTTCGGTTCGAGATTTGCGGCAGTAACTTCATGATCCGCATATGGGTTTTACAATGCAAAATGAATTTCAAAACTCTCTTAAACTGTTTTAAAACTATGATTTAATGAAAACTCTTTAAATGTTGGGAAACTTCTAAATTTAAGCTTTAATGTAAATAATAAAAGTAATAAAATTAATATAACAATTTTTAATGATAATGCGTTGCTTGTTTTTATAAATTAATGAATATCTGTATACCCTTCAAAATATATATTTATTTTTATAAATTGATTCATATTTTTATACCCTTCAGAATATAATAATTTTTGGTCAAAAGTTTACAAGTCACTAAATGAGTCATTTCTGACCTTATAAATCATATATAGTCTTGACCAGCATCATTAAGCGAGTTGATCTAGACATGTTTGGTGGAGAAAAGAAAATTACTCCATTTTTTCAATCTTTTATCATTTTATTATTAAAATAAAAAAAACATGTAATTTTTTAAAATTTATTTTTGGCAAAGTTATGATCGATTTTCATGATTCAATTGGAACTGCAAGGGTATACAAACTTCGACTTCCCGAAGTTAATTTCATTTCCTGTTATTCTTCCTGTTTAGTACACTGTTAAAAATTCTCGAATAGATAATGTTACTGTAAAGAAGATGCAGTTTTGCTACCTATTCACTGTAAGAGCTAACATTAACAGGCACACAGACTAGCTGTCAAGTCTTTTTCGATTCCAAAAAACTAACTTAAGGAAAAAAGAAGACTTTATAACAGAATTTAGTAACAGCTTTGAGTGGTTTTGCGCCTAACAACACAATACATTCTTTAACAGCACCCTTTTAGACTTTTTCATTTGAATAAATTAAAGAAAAATTGAAGCAAATCTATTAGCTACTTATCTTTAACAGTCAGATAACTAAAAAAAAAACCGGGGGGGGTTAAAAAATATTCCAACTTATGGCTGACTCTGGGCATTATCCCAAATTAAATCAAATTAAATTCTGTGGCAGTGCCAAAAGTGCTGGCTCATTTTTATGCGAATGCAAAGGCTGTAGGGCAACATTTTGCGATCGAAACGGTTGCCGACATATGGACCGGGCTGTCGAATATGGCCATTTTATGGTAATGAAGCCACGAAAGGGGTTCAGCAGCAAGTTACTCCTTTGACTTTCTCCGGCTAATCGGTTAAAAGCCAATTGAAAGGCACTGACATGAATCAAT
>VNJS01014302.1:0-13572 GCA_008042575.1 Drosophila watanabei | reverse complement strand
TTAGTTTTTCATCGTTTTTTAACTTCACTTTATCACGTAGGTTGAGCCCCCATATTTGTGGGATTGGTTTCCTTTTAAATAAGAAGTCCCACTAGTTTTTAAGTTTTATTATAGTATTTATTTTATAGTAGATAGTTTAGTTTAGTATAAAGTGAATCGTTTACACGTATTTTGGAATAGTTTATAATAGTTTTAATCGCGTCTTAGTTATTTATTAACCGTCGTTTTATCTTCGTTTTGTCGTCGTAAGTTCGCACGCCTTTTCGTCGTCGTCTCTCGTTCTGAACTCCTCGATATTCACCTCACGCGTTCCCTTCTCTCGCATGTGGTGGGTTAGGTAGAACGGAGATGCCAGACCCATTCCCACAATATATAATTTTACATTTGTGTATTGCTTGCATAGTATTTTTTTACGTGTAATCGTTAATCGCGGATACAAATGTTCGAATACCCATCCAACATAATTTGTTTTCAAAATAAATATACAACAAAAACTCCGTCTCAGTGCTCTGTTTTTTTTTTGTGTGGACATTTAATTCAGCTTTTATATGTCCTTTTGCTTGAATAATAATTCTTAGTATTAGCTTCGTAGTCCCGTTTCTTTGTTGTTGTCTCACCGCTCCAGCAGGCATTGCTTACCAGTGCAGTTTGACTTTACCACATATGAGCTCTCCGTTCACACAGTATAGGGAAAATAAGCGGTACGCTAGTGACTTAGATTCTGACGATGAAAGGCCCCCGCGTACTTTCGCCCCAATACGGGCACCCGCTAACCCCCCTTCAGTAGTAACCATGGACTCAGAACAACTTAAGGCTGTAATTCAGGTCGCCCTGGCAGAAGCGGCCGCCGAGGCCACGCGCAGGGAAGAAGAGATGCGCAGAACCATTGGGGAGTTGGCCGCCAAAGTTGCAGCGGTGCCAAAGGCACCCGCACAGGCGGCAGCTCCTAAAATCAAAGTGCACGCACCCATTGACATCAGAGGCAACGTCGAGTGCAACGAGCCCCTGGATACCGTAAAATGCTTGCCCGAATTTACGGGAGCACAAGAGACATATGTCTCTTGGCGGCAGGCGGCAGTAGCCGCATACTTCATATTTAAAAACTACGTTAATAGCTCACGCCACTATCAGGCGGTCGTAATTATTAGGAGTAAAATAAGAGGCCCTGCCGATGCAGTGCTGTCTTCGTTTGGCACTGTATTGAATTTCGATGCGATCATAGACCGCCTCGATTTCACATACAGTGACAAACGTCAGATGCACGTCATCGAGCAGGAGATGGGCACCCTCAGACACGGAGCCTCACCTTCCTACAGTACTATGACGAGGTTGAGAAAAAGCTCACCTTGCTCACTAATAAAGCCACCATGTCGTACGAATCGTCGGCGGCAAAAATTCTATGTGAAAAATTCCGGGATGACGCGCTCCGTGTATTTATTTCGGGACTGAAGCGCAGTCTCTCTGATGTCCTTTTCTCGGCAAAGCCGAAAGATATGCCAACTGCGTTGGCATTGGCTCAAGAGGTGGAGTCAAACCACGAAATGTACACTTTCGCAACATCGTTTGCAAGGAGCCTTGAAGATAGGGACAGGAAGCAAATTCCAAAGGCGCAAGATCGCGATTATCAGAACAGAAAGTCGGCCGGGTCCGATCGATCCGGCCCGCACAAGAGGCAGAGGGTCAACCACATCGCGCAGGGCGCAGGCGAGGTTGAGGAGAAATACACCGCCGCAGCTTCAAGCGCGGCCCAGGAAATTAATGATGACGCCATTCACAAGTATGATTCGGACTCCATTATTTTTTTAGGGGAAAATCCCTGCTACCCGTCATCAGACGAAGAGTACCGGGGGTAAATATGAAGCTTTTAATAGACACGGGCGCGGCTAAAAATATCATCCGTCCACACGATGGTTTGAAAGGCGTCCGCCCGGTGGAATCGCCATTTACGATACATTCTATCCATGGCGTCACCACCATCACTAAGAAGTGCTTCGTCTCCCTATTCTTCATCTTACCAGATTTGTCCTCCTTCGATGCCATTATTGGCCTTGACCTTTTAAAACAGGCAGGGGCATCGCTTTGTCCGTAAATGGGGCTCCGAAGTGGAAAAATTGAAATTCTAATCGTGCCCCGACGTCAATTTTACCAATATTGATTGTTCAGACGCGCCGCCTCTAGCTAGAAAGGCCTTTATCAAAATGCTTGGCGAACGAAAAAAAGCCTTTGCAAATCCCAATGAGGCTCTTCCCTACAACACGTCGGTGGTAGCAACCATCAGGACGGTTAGTGAGGAGCCCATTTATGCCAAGCTTTACCCCTGGCTGATGGGGGCAGCGGATTTTGTCAATGGCGAAATCCAGAAGCTGCTTAAAAATGGCATAATACAGAAGTCAAAGTCCCCCTACAATAACCCGATATGGGTTGTGGACAAAGAGAGCGCGGACGAAACCTGCAAGATGCGGCTCGTATTAGACTTTCGCAAATTGAACGAGAGGACGATACCCGATCGCTATCCCATGCCGAATATCTCTATGATACTAGGGAATTTAGGCAAAGCCAAGTACTTCACAACACTCGATTTGAAGTCAGGCTACCACCAGGTCACTCTGGCAGAGCGTGACCGTGAAAAAACTTCCTTTTCCGTAAACGGAGGAAAATACGAGTTTCGACGGCTACCGTTTGGGTTGAAGAATGCTGCCAGCATCTTCCAAAGAACCATCAAAATTTGCCGACTGCTTCTCGCAGTATGTCGTCACTGCAAGAAGCAGTCGGCAAATTTTGCTGTGTCTACGTTGATGATGTCATCGTTTTCTCAGAAGACGAGAACGCACACATTCGGCACGTGGATTGGGTTCTTAAGAGCCTGCACGACGCCAACATGAGCAACGCAAAAATCGCGTTTTTTTTTTTAAAGCGTTAGCTTTTTGGGCTTTATCGTCACCAACAATGGTGCCACAACTGACCCAAAAAAACTGAAGGCCATTCAGGAATTCCCCGAACCTAAAAACATATTCGAGGTAAGATCATTCCTTGGCCTGGCCAGTTATTACCGATGCTTCATCAAAGGTTTTGCATCAATAGCTAGGCCCATCTCTGATCTTCTTAAAGGAGAGAATGGAAGTTGTGGATGGATGTTAGTAGGCAAAAATTTAAAAACATCCAGGTGCGATTTAGCGAGCAGCAACGGCTTGCTTTCCAAAAATTGCGTAACATTCTGGCTTCAGATGTCATCCTCACCTATCCGGATTACAAGAAGGCGTTTGATCTTACGACGGATGCCTCGGCATTTGGCATTGGCGCGGTACTATCCCAAGAGGGAAGACCCATTACAATGATATCTAGGACCCTAAAAGACCGAGAGGTTAACTACGCTACTAACGAGCGTGAGCTGTTAGCCATAGTTTGGGCACCAGCCAAATTACGCCATTACTTATACGCAGTAAAAGATATAAATATCTATACTGACCACCATCCACTGACATTCGCGGTATCGAAATCCAATCCGAATGCGAAAATCAAGCGATGGAAAGCTCACATCAACGAGTCCGGAGCTTAAATGTTTTATAAGCCCGGCAAAGAGAATCTCGTCGCGGATGCCCTCTCCAGACAGCAACTTAATGTTGTGGAGGCGAAAGAAGCTTATTCGTGTGCAGCCACGCTTTCCGTCTAAACGCAGCTTCGTCCTCTTCGGAAACAAGAGACGACATAACATTGACTTCACATGCAAGGAGTCACTGCTTGAAGAGCTCGCGGACATTGTAGTCCCCAAAGGCGTAAACGTAATTCATTGCGATCTGCACACGCTGGCAATGATACAAGACGAATCGGTCCAGCAGTTCCCAGCCACCAAATTCTGGCACTGTAAAAGCCGTGTCACAGATATTTTCGCAGTCGCTGAGAGACGAGAGGTCCTCATCATTGAGCATAATAGGGCTCACAGGTCTGCGCAGGAAAATGTCAAGCAGGTGCTTTCGGAATACTATTTCCCAAAAATGGCTAAGTTAGCGAATGAAATTGTCACTAACTGGAAAACCTGCGCTAAAGCGAAGTATGACAGACATCCTAAAAAACACGAACTCGGCGAAACGCCAGTCCCGTCTCATGTGGGAGAAATGCTACACGTAGACATTTTCTCCACCGATAGGAAGTTCTTCCTCACATGCATTGACAAATTTTCCAAATTTGCAATGGTCCAACCAATTCCCTCTAGAACAATAAAGGACCTCAAACCGGCTTTACTACAACTCCTGAACGTTTTCTAGAGTCATTAGCTGCGACAATGAACCCTCATTGAATTCGCACACTATTTGGGCCATGCTGGAAAATCACTTCGGAGTTAGCATCTCGAATGCACCGCCACTCCACAGCGTCTCTAACGGACAAGTGGAGCGATTCCACAGCACTCTGGTGGAGCTTGCCAGATGCCTTAAAATTGACAACGGCATCAGCGACACTGTAGAGTTGATCTTATTGGCCACGTCCAAGTACAACAAATCTATCCATTCGGTTATCGATAGAAGACCGGCCGACGTGTTAGTCACACAATCAAGTGACCCACAGTGCGATATACAGGATAAGATTAGGCGGGCCCAGGATAAGCTGAGAAGCAGGGAAAGTGCCTCCCGACAGAACAGAGTGTTCAATGTCGGCGACAAAGTCCCAGTAAAATCTAACAGGAGTCTAGGCAACAAGCTTTTACCGTTATGCGAAGAGAAAACAGTGGAAGCAGACATGGGGACCACAGTCCCCATTAAGGGGAGGGTGGTCCACAAGGACAACCTTAGGTAGGTGAAGCACAAACACATTGTCATTCGCCTGATAATTTTTTCCCTTTTTTTATATTTTTATCCCTAGCCACTTGGCATAAGGCTTTTTTAAACAATTTTTTTTTATGCATAATTTTTCATGCCACTCGGCATAAATACTTTGTCATTACTATTTTTAACTCTGCTTAATTTTTCATGCCACTTGGCATAAGTTTTTTTCACTACTATTTTTTATTCATGCTTAATACTCCATGCTTGGGTGGTGGGCTACCCCATTAATTTTATAAAATACTACAAGTCCAAATTACAGGTTCATACCCATACCTCTGCTATTCCTTTCTGCCCTGGCATCGGCGCATGTCACAGACTACTCGCTAGCAAATTATATTCCTATCATTGATGGACGAATTTTCGTATGGGAGAAATTCGCATCCCTGAGACACTCAGCGAATATCTCAGAATATAGGCGAGTGGTGGAGGAAACTGGTGACATGATCAACATGTTCCCCCAGTCACACATGCAGAAGCTTACCTGCGTGACCTGCTCGAATCACTGAGCATCCACCATTAAGTAGCCAGGAGCTTAGACTTCTTGGGAGCGGCGTTATAAGTAGTGGCGGGAACGCCGGACGCTTAGGATTTTGAAAAAATTAAACTCAACGAATTACTATTGAATAATGCAAACAATTGACAATTGACAATTGGCTGGAGGATACGGTCATAGCGGATTGCAACGGAAAGATTCACACCGTCAAGGACTGCTCTGTGGCACCTGGAGTTACGTTCTGTCAACTGGCGCTAAGAAGATCATGCGCCCAGGAACTACACGCTGGTGGTGTTGCACGCTGCGATACCCAACATAGCGACTTGCACCCCATCACCTTCGTGGACGAAGGTATTATCATCATCAACGACCGCCCGGCTCGTGTGCGGGTGGACAATGGCACCTACATCCACTTGCGAGGAACTCACCTCATCACCTTTACTGAAAGTGCCACGGTTAACGAAACCCGTTACGTCAATCATGACATGGCCCAGAAGAGGGCACCAGGAGTAGCTAACTCGCCTTCCCTGAACATCACCCTTAAACACGACATACTTAGCCTTCCGTACCTTCACCGTTTGAGTGAACGTAACCTGGAATACATCAAGAAATTCGGGGAAGATATCAGCGGCTATCGTTCTCATCAGATAATACTGATCGCAGGAGCGATCTGCTGCGCTTTGATCTGCGTCGGCCTCACCTATCGGCGAGTCTAGGACAGAAAATCCACGGCCCAACTAAGGGAGGTGATTGCCCAAATCGGCCGAGGGCGGCCTTAATTCTGAGGGGGGAGTAGTTAACTAAGTTAACCGGGCAACGGCAATGACCGATCGTCCGGAGGCTCGCTCCGGCCAAATTGCTGACACAGCGTCTGGCCGGAAGCTCGTGCATAGCCGGCAAGCACTACCAGTTAGAGTGGCCGCTATGAGTCTTAATTTTGTCAGCTTTAAGTTTCAGTTTGGTTTTGATTATAATAAAGAGCACATCACTCATTCGAACGACTCCAGCCTTCGCTGTTTTTATTGAGCCTTATAGCCTTAAGGGCAGATAGTAACGAAGAAAGTTCTCCCAGCGTAACTTCCCACCGAGAAGGAGAAGACTTGCGGCAATCACCCTGCCTGCAGATAACAGTGGACCCCCCTGTTACCTACCACCCACAGCTGTTGACGTCGGAGACCGCGGCGTGGGAATTATATCCTAACAAATATATAATTTATATATGTATAGATAAAGGAAAGACTACAGGAATTAGTTACCAAGCCTGTTTACCCGTCCCTGATCCTGCGAAACCTCCCTGCTTGCTGCTGGTGCGTTCGCTGCTGGTCCTTTGGCTGCTTGCTCCGGTTGCTCACCTTCAACGATCGCCGGCTGGGACTAAGTCCCGATACAAGGGCTGCGGCTCGCTTTATATAGGGATCTGGCGGGTTTTAGTGAGTCCGCCCTCCTGCCTGGCGTTAGTCCCTTTCTTAAGTGCACCTAACGCCTCGGCACAGTGTGACCAATCACTTTTGGTCAGTGTCTAGCAACTATTCATAATATTTCCCGTATTCATCGTATCTAATTATAATTGTGCGCGTCTGCGCGTCACAGCCTTTACCGCCATGCACAAACTATAACGCATTTAATCATTGGAAAATCTCCAATTCCCCGTTGTCTTTTTCTGAAACAATCTGCGTTTTTTCTATCGTTTAGCAGTCAAATTATTTGGTAAACTATTATTTTTAGTTCCGAAGAAGAAGGACTTCAACCATGTATGTTTACGTTTTGCATGACACACAACTGATCAGCTGTTATCGGATGTAGGCAGGGGGATGTAGTTTTGTGGGATTCGGAGTTTCACATCTCCCAAAACTCCCAACTTTTTTTTACACGGATGGACTGTTTGGAAGATAATATAAGGAAAAAAATAGTTTGCTCAGTGGTCATTCGATTTTTTCCACACCACCACAAGAACATTCTAGCACATAGTTCTTTCATAAATTTCATAAATTATTTATTTCTAACCCCCCCTCAGATTTGACAAAAAAAATTTGGCCGTCGTTAACAAGAAATTTATATTTGGCTCCTAAGTTTGCCAGAAAGCTAGGGGAACAACTCACTAAAAAGCACACAGCTTAAAATACTTTCTAAATGCAAACTTTAGAAATAATATTGTACAAAATTTAATTTTTACAAAAAAATCTCTTAACTTTAATTAAGTAAATGGTAAAAGAGCTGCACAAGAAAAAAAAAAATAAATAAATGGAATGGAAATTTGCAACTAAACAAAGCAACTACACCAGCTCATTGAGCATACGAAATATTAAACATTACAACAACAAAACGATAGCAAATATTAAGCAAAACCCGGAGCAGCTCAAATCAAAATCAAACCACTTCGCCCAAATCTAAATAAAAAAAATATATATAAATCGATAGCCGGTGCAGACCTGTATAACAACTAAATAAATTTGGTTAACTTACTTTCATTTGCCAAGGGGCTGCAATCGTAATACGATGCTAAGTATTTTTTTGTCTATATCATGGTCGTAATGATGTGAGAAGCACAATCTTGTTGGGTCATCTTAATTTCTGTGTTAAGAACACAGAAACTTGTATGAAGTGAAAGAATCCGTTTAAGTGTTATCTGCAAATTTAAAAAAAACTGTATAAAATAACGTCAAATGAAGATAGGCATAGCTATTTTAATTTAAAAATTCTAAAAAAAAAATGGGTTTTCATATTTCCCTACATTCCTTTAGCCATATGTAAATAATCCTCTTCTGTAACACTTTCTATTAACACGCTAACTTTCTCTTCCAATACAAAGTGCAAGGTTTACATATTTCGAACACTAATGCATGTCCATTTTTTTGTTAGTTTTTAGCCCGTTTCGTGTTCTCTTTCTCTGTCAAACATCTTCAATTTAAACTATAATATTACTATCAAAACCCACTCCATTTTGGCTTAATGGGTACGTAAATAAGCAGAATTGTCGATTTTGTGAGTGAAGATCAGCCATAGGCATTGCAAGAGCTACCAATGTATCCAGAGAAATTAGTCTAATAATTTTTGTTACCATTAGAATTAATTATTATAAAAACTAGTTTAAGGAAAAAGTCTAGAAAAAATTATGATTATGTTTCATGAAAAATGATTAAAAATGAAGTTGACTTAAAACTTCAAAAAAAATCTGGTTTTGATACAGAAATCGACCCACTTCTGATATAAGAATCTTGCCTGCCTATCGTACCCATTGTTCAGCCGCAATTCTTTTACGAGGTAAATGCCAATAGGCTTCCTCCAACTTGAACATGTTCCAAACGGGCCTGACGATTCTGCATCTCGAGAATTTTCGTGCGAACTTGGCGCTGGAGTTTCTCTCGAAGTCGCTCTAGGTGAAGTTTAACCGGAATACTTTTAAGACACGTTTTACGTGGAACTCTCGGGTGCACTTGTTATACTGTCAGCTTTTCTGTTCGTACGCCTGGTGCAGGTTCTGCTTGATGCGTTCGCGGAATATGATGCGTTTATCCTGGGCGTTTAGCGTGGGAACCTCGTGACATGACGGATCACTGCAGTTTTCAAGTCCAACTTGTAGTAGCTGCTGTGGAGATACATAAGCTACCCAAACACTACTAAGAACGGGGTCACGCTCGACGCTTCGTGGATCCAGTTACGGATCGCGACTTCGATCACCAATCTCGGTGATCCCGCTCCAAATACGTTCTGTGGAAAGTACACCGCAGTCCGCAAGGTTGGACCGTGGATATTTGCCCAGAAAATCGATTTATAACTTTTGGAATAACCTTTCCGTCACCACTTCCTGCCCTATCCCAACATGCGTGCGATAATTAATGGCCTTTACGCCCTTGCACTGTATGCATCGTCCCAAACACGAAGTCTCGGACTTACGTCGTCATTCCCGGCCAGCAATACTGCCGCTGGAGTCTTTGCAGAGTCCTTTTCACTCCTCCGTGACCCGATGTTGGTTCCTTGTGAGCAATCGCGATTATTGCGGCCGTCAGTGAGGCTGAATTCCATTGCCATTTCTATTGCCCTCCCTCGATTTCATATCGGCCGCCACATTGTCGGCTCCTTTCCGATGCGAAATCTGGAAGTCTGCAGTCTAAGGGACTATCGCTCCAGGCGTCCGCTGAGATCATTCATGGTTATCGACCACTTCAAGTCTGAAGTTGTCGGTGATAACCGTAAACGGCATTAGCTCCACATACGGCCGGAATTTTTCGATGGCAAGTACTGCTGCCAAGCACATCTCTGTAATCAAATAATTCAACAAATGCTTATTCAGCTTTGCCAAGAAAAAGGCTATCAGACGTTCGTTCTTGTCCTCGTCGTTCTGGAACAGGACTGCTCCCACCCCGTGGTGGGACGCGTCGCACTGGACAACAAACTTAAAATCTGCGTAAACCAGAACCGGAGCAGAGGTAAGTGCCGTCTTCAACGCCTATATCACGCTCTCGGCCTTCTCGTTTAGCACTAGTGGAGTGATTTTCTCATTTTTTAGGACTTTCGCGAGTGGGGTCTACATGATTGCAAAATCCTTGATGAACCGGCGATACCATCCCGCGGTTCCCAAGAAGGTTCGCAGTTCCTTCACTGATTTCGGTTCGGTAATCTTCTGGATCGCTACGATCCCTTCCGGATCTATTCAGAGTGTCCCTCCGCCGATAATAAGCCCCAGGTATTTCAACGTCTTGAAAGAATATTTTGACTTCTTCAGTCATATTGTCAAATTTCTTCCTCAGACATTCCGCCACCAATCCTAGATACCGACCGAAGTCCGACCTAAGCTGCGCGGTAGTAACCTGGTTAACCATTAGCCGGCAGAGCCTCTGCGCCGCGGTGCATAGCCCGAACCTCATCATCGCGAACTGATACAACGGCCTCCCCGTTACCGTAAATGCCGTGTAAGGGCGGCTCTCGGGATCCAGTTCCACCTGCCAGAAGGCAAATTTCAAGTCGACACTTGAGATTTAGTGGGTCTGCTCAATCCTGGACAGGATTCCCTCTTTGCATGACAGCGGGTACGCGTTCTTCACGGTGAGTGGGTTGAGCTTCCTTGCGTCTAAGCAGATTTTTTCCTATCCACCTTTGTCGTGCGGTTACTCCAAGGACTCAAGCTGACCTCGATCACGCCAAGCTAAATCATCTTGTCCACTTCAGCCCGCAGGATCTCCTACATCGCTGGCGACAGAGGGAAATGCCATTCCTTGATGCAACTCCGCTGTCCTGCCCAGTCCGACATCAAAAAAGTTTCCTCTAATCGTTTCTTCTCCTTCCTACTACTAGAGGGCCTTTCCATCTAGCCACGGAGTGGTTGCGTCCCAGATTTCCACAACGCTTGCCTCTGGGTTCGGTACTGGCATATTTCCGAGGATGGCCGGCGCCGAATCGTCTCCAGAAATCGATCCCGAGTTACATGGCCTGTTCCAAATACGGGCATACGTATAGGTAAGCACCTTCTCCACTCCCTTGAACTGCACTGGCACATGCGCAAGTTCGATGACTGACCTGTCTTCTCCAGCAACAGTCTTCACTTTGAACAGGTATTTTTCCATTCCGACGCCAATCTCCTCCAGCAACTCTCGGCGCCCTTTTCACGGACGCGCCGGTGTCCAGCAACCCGGAAACTTGCTTGCCCCGGATGAGGACCTCTGCGAATGCTCTCGCCTCCCATCCCTCGTCGCACGGCTCCCAGCCCGCCTCGTCGGGTCTGGTGCCTCTGCCGGAAGCGCGATCTGACCTTTAAGAGTCTTCTCCCATCCATCCGATGACAGCCAAATATGCTGTTTTGAGCTCCAAGATACCTCTGCATCCGTTCCTCCGCTGGTAAACATCTTAAAATATTCGCCCTAACACTTTTACTAACGGCTAATTTCTTTTCTTCATGTTTAGTTGCGGTTGCGCCTGTATTGCGAGCTCGGGTCTCCCACCTTTCCGGCGCTCGTCCTCCCGTTTCACCCACAAATTGGGAATCACGGAGTTACTAACTCCGGCTTTCCGCAGCAGAAAAATGTTCCGCTCTGGCGATGGGCAGTCGCAGTCTGCCTGGCCACAGATCCAGCAAATCAACCTGGAGAGGGAGACCTCTTCGACCAATGGCTCCTCCGCATCCGCTTCGCCTGCGGGAGCGTTGATAGCTTCCTTCTCCACCTAGCATCCGCCTGGCTGGATCTTGGACTGCCCACGGTAAGCGGGTCGATCTCCCGCCTCATTAAGGCATCCTCCACCTCCAGTCACTCCTCGCACAGATGCTTCACGTTGTGACATACATGACATACATACGTGGCATACACAAACATGGCGATCTCGACGGTAAGTCCCTTCTTGACGATTTTAATCATCTCAGCTTCAGGTATGGTGGTCAGCAGTCGGTTACCCAGACGGCGCTCAGAAGTATTCCTCTAAAGGTTTGCCCTGCTGTTGCCGTCGGTCAGAAATTGGGTGGCGATTTGTTTGGGTCCTCCTTCTCCGGCCGGGCCTTGGAACTCGCTCCCATAGCGCTTCCCGCTTCCTGAAGTCTGAATGCTGCGTCATCGCCGTCAGTTTCAACGGCTGGACCAGCTCATTAATCATCGCCTTTAACTCCAAAAACCCACGACGGGTCACCTCCTGTAGTGTCCAGCTGACGTTATCCGACGCCGCCGCCCGGTGAGTCTCATACACCTGGGCCACCGCAACGTTCACCGAGGATGCGATTTTGCTTGAGATCCCACGGGGTGGGGGAGAAATGTTCCAACTTTCTCCCGAAGCGCCGCATACTATATATATTTTGAGCACCGTCGGATCCACTATCTTCTACTCGGAAGACAGGGCATCGAGGGCACTCACGTACCTTCTGCTTCCTGTCCAATTACGACCCGGATGTTCTTGCGAGTTCTTTGGCTGTTCCAAATGCATCGCATGGCGAACCCTATATTCCCATGGGCCATCTGTAGACCAGCCATTTCCTCGCACACATCCAAGTCGTAACAAGCAGAAGCATGTCTCTACTCCTCAACCCGCGGCGGATCCTCTCTTTCCCTAAATAAACTGATCGGGAGCCTCCTAGTTGACATCCCTTCTCTCCTGGAGGATCTCCGCTCTAAGCTGAGTGTCTGACACAAGAATTTACAAAACGAACATTTGCTTTGTGGTTTTTTTCTTCCAGCAACACAGGAATTTGAGCGGCGAGCGATTTTTTTCGACTTTTGATTGCCGACATAAGCCGTCGCAACGCCTTCCAATCTGGACTGCCGAACCACTTGGGTTTCCACCCTCGACTGGAAAAAGTTATATTTTTATTTCCTGCGCATGGGTGCGAATGTCCATTTTAAAGGACCTTCGCCACCCCAGTCGTAGTTTTACTTTGGACGCCATTATGTTACGACCAGCTATGGGGCAAGGGCGGCTAGCCAGTCATCTGGGGAAAAGATTTTCCCCGTCTGCCTACAGTTCGCACCAAAAGCCCAGCTGATCTGGAATACACAACAAGATCTGACAAAAGGTAAACCAAACTCGAGCTAAAACAATATCTAGCGATCACTCCTTTCTATCGGCCTGGGGCATGGCTGGAAGTACCCTTGGACGCACCATCATCTCCTGGAATCCGCAACATTTCATTCTAAATTTAGATTTTTTAATATAACGTAATTGACTACTTGGACTCATGTTTGATTTAATAGATCTCTGTATTTAATTTGTCATTGATTTTAGTGCATTTTTTATTATATTTAATTGTGCATTTGCTTTTCAAATTAGTTGTATTGCCTAGGGGTAATCTGATTATTTATGCACAGACAAATAAAATACACATTGTTAAATAAGTTTGCGCTGGCACATATTAATAAATACCACTTGCACAATTAAATAAATAAATAAATAATTAGATACGCAAACAGATAAATAAATAGAATAAATAATAAATATGTGATAAAATAAATAATTTAA
The DNA here is from genome assembly GCA_008042575.1 of Drosophila watanabei. NCBI lineage: Eukaryota > Metazoa > Arthropoda > Insecta > Diptera > Drosophilidae > Drosophila > Drosophila watanabei. Next base: position 330 of record VNJS01014302.1, on the reverse strand, counting down.
ATAAATAAATAGAAAATATGTTTTATGATGATATATACATGATTAATACATAAATTAATAATGGTCACTACCCTCTGTGGCACAAGATTCCTCCGCTGCACGGAACGGACTCACATTACCTTTATTTCAGACGGCCTTATGTCTTTCTTCTCAGGTTCCATAAAGTCGTCGATCCCCGGATCTGGTATTTTTGTTATCTTTTACAGTGAAGTTACACTACCGATTATTTATAGCCTTTTCCACCATTACCACTCGACTCACGTTTTGTAATTACACCACAAAAACCGGAATATATTTGTCTTCGTGGGTCACGTTGCTCTGGCGCGGATC